>JAQFXU010002520.1:0-20304 GCA_034693705.1 Spatulosminthurus flaviceps
TTATGATTCTATGTATGTGTGTGTGTGTTTGTGGAGAAGAATAATTATGAGAGCATGTGGAAAATTCAATGCATGTTCCAATTTAAATGGTATCCTTATTGCCTTTGGCTCTCGTCTATTTAGGACTTGTGTGTGTGTCTGTGTGTGTTGACAGGAAAATATTAGTCTTTTTCTACCTCAGGCTTCCCTCCCATTTCCAGTCCTTTGGTGGTAATTACTTGGGATGAAGTTGCTTCTAATCAGTAAATACGTGTACTTTATGTGATGTACATTACCGTAATGGAAGTACAGAGCGGAGCGGACATGTCATAGAATGTCGAGAGAGAGAGACAGAGAAAAGCCATAGGATTTTTTCCTCGTAGTTAGTCAATCATTGGGTAAATCAAATACGTAGGGAAATATTTACCCTGTAGATTTTGTCAATTACATCTGTTTATGACCCTTTGGGGTAATTGTTTAATTTCCTGATTATAAGAGCAACTTTGAACTGGTGAAATTAAGCGGAACATCTGCATCCTCCTCGTAACGACATTTTTCCTACCTCCTTTTTTGACCTGCCTTTTTTCCTATAACATTATTATTGAAAAATGAACGCATTTTTTGCTTGGAAGAAAATCTCTTTAGGGATTGTTGAAAAATGGTGATTTTTCAAAATAAAAAATTGCCCTTACATTTTAAAGCTGTGCCTAAAAGGAAGGTGCCAATGCTGTAGCTTTCATATGGGTTGTATACACAAGGAAGAAAAAGCTAAAGGGAGAAGCTTAACCGCATAATTTATGATTATGAAAAGCAATTTTTCTATTCATTCGACCTAATGATTTTATTACTCCAACCACAGCGCGGCGGTTTGCCCAAGCGACAAAAGATTGTTTTGCAACGACCTGTTCTCCCCATTATCCTCATACCACCACCATGTAGTGTACATTTTTCCTAGGAATAAAAGTCCATGGGACCAGGGCAAAACTGTCCTTGTTGACATGATGTGATGTTGTAGTGAACTGCTTTCTAATGCATTGGACATAGCATATACAAAAGCAATCAATCTTTTCCCTTTCACATAAAAATCCCTTCAATCAGATAACACCGGTTCGTGAACTGCACGTAGATACATGTTCCATAAAAAGCATTACATAGTCATTATCCATGTACATATATAGGATTATTATGTCTCTCTAGGAATTTTTCCCTACACTGTACTAATATACACACGTACAAATTTCTGGAACTCTAGGGCAAAGGGAAAAGTCAGGTCTTCAGGGTTATCCTTTACTACACCATTCCTCCTATCACTTGTTTTGCCATGCTCCTCTCTAACCATGCACAATTTGGAGCAACAATTTAACATAATACAAAAACTCACATTATATGTAGATTTTGAGGGAAGATTCTAGGAAATGGAGATTTGCCAAAAACATTATGGATGATAATTTCCTTAGAATATTATTACAAGAGTAAATTGCTCTAGTATTTTTGTTCTGTTTTGGTGCTGGTGCAAAAAAAAATTGAGAATGAAAAAATCTTATGCGTAAAATCTCACGGTTATGAAGCAGTTAGTGAGGTGATATAGCACAGTTAAGTTTTCTTACCTAAAGCTAAACGACGCTTAGTGATTACCTGATGTAGACTAAGGATTTCAGAGCACGCACATTCATCCCTTCTGATCTGAGCATAAGATAGGGAAAAGTCAGAAGAACGATACAGATTTCTCTCCCAGGCTCTATATAGGCACTATTTAGATCCTAAGGAAGTGAGCTAAGCTCCTTGTCCCGTCGGACCACATTTGAATTTATGAAGTCATCTATCTTCTCCCTGGCTATTCTTCTCCCCTAGACAAGTTTACTTTATCCGAACTGAGAAATAGAGAGAGAGTTGAGGTTGAGAAAAAAATAAAATTCTCTTCACCCATACAACGCATCCTCGTACACCTTCACATCCCCAGAGCAAGAATTTTGCTCAACATTCATATCTTTCATCTTTGCTTTCCTATGTAATTTTTAAAGAACAATGGGGCTCGGTACGTATCTATACATTCCCAGCTACTACACAACTGTCTATTCCTACGGTGTTAGACACACATATAGAAAAAAGATGCATTGGATAAACGTTGAACTTGAATAGGTTTTTTATGCGAGTAGAAAAAGACAGGCGCAAGTTCACAGTTATACACACTCCGGGTCTCAAGCTAGGGATGTAGGGGCATGTGCATAGCTAATTGTATATGCCCTGCAGTCAGTCACTTGGCAAATGTTCAATCATGTGTGGTGCATCTTAAATATTTTCTATTTAGCAGAGTCTAAGAGTAAGAGAGAGAGAGGGAGAGTAAAAAAAACATGTGACGGGATCTTTCAAACGGACCATCATATTTTGAAGTGAAGTGTGTGTGTGTGTGTGTGATGCTCAATACAAACATATTTCATTGTGTAGGGAAAAGTATAACTTACCAAAGTGTAAGACAGGCATTTATGACCATGTAATATCTCATTGGTGGTAATTCCTCAACTTCTCAGCCCTCACGTTGGCACATCATCATATTTCTATAACAAGCTAAAAACCATATACAAGTATCCTCCATATTATATGTATACAAATACATAAAACCGACAGGAGATGAATCTCTACCTGAATCTTTGGAAATTTGAGTAAATGTTCTTTCCCATATAAATACATAGGGAAAATTATTACATATAAGTTTGTGAAATGTGATCTTCACCCTGCCTGAGCACATACAAAGGTGAATTAATAACAATATTTTATGTGTGAGCTCAAAGGTTGCATTATATAGGATAGAAATTCTTCATAGTCATTTTTCTACTCCCAATTTATGATAAAATATTATGATATGGTTGTTTATAGGTAAAAAAATAAAAATACTTGAAATGTTCCTCAATCACCCTTAATTCCAAGCTTGTTTGGTCCTTTTGTTATGATGTAATGTTGGAGAGTGTGTGTTGAAATATGAATTATCACAGTCGGTATTTCCTCAAAGGAGGGTAACTTGATCTTGGGGCTCTGGGAGCAAAATGCACTCTTGAACCAAACCATAATTATTTCACTTGTCGACTTTGCATACAAATTATATGCAAAGGATTGCACACCCCTAAGTATATACGTACCCCTGCCATGAGTTCCTTCATATACGAATTGAATCCCAAGCTTCTTAGTTAGCACTTCCTTGAAGAAAAAAATTTTATTAAAAAAAATACTTTTGAACATTTGTCCATATGATGAAGGCTGCTCCTTACAAATTACTACACTCGGGATTATTAACCTACTGATTGTAAGGACGTGCTTACAAATGTCTTTTTATTGCGTATGTATATTTTCCCCATGTAATGAAAATTCATCAACTTTTTTCCTTCTTTCCCAGATGAGATATTGCGCATATATATTTTTTTATTATAATGAACCATGGGGATTTGCCAGGGTATCCTTTTGATTTACAGCACTTTAAAAAATTCATAAATATTTTATGCATCCCACCTGTGCTGACTCTTAATTGCAAATTGCTGTTTATCTTTGGGAATTAAATGCATCTGATTTACCCTGCACTTTGTAATTTCCCTCGGTCTATAATTTTGTATTTAATTGCTGGTCCACTCACAGGAACACATATAATTAAATTCAATACACAATGTAAATCCTATTGAAAATTCACTCCGACCGGTGTTTTAAACTTTGCGTATATTTGAACTGGTAATAATTTGTACCAACGTGTGTTATTACAATGTAACTGTAATCTCATGTATGTTTTACTATTCTTTATCATTCCATCCACCTCCGTATATTTCTTTTAAATTAATTTCCTAGTGGAATTTCAAGTTTTATTAAATTACTAGGATAGGAATAATAATTATTATTACCTTTGAGTGAGAGAGCTCTCTCTCTTAAAATTCTTAATTGAAAGCCTCCTTGGTAGTTTGGGAGAGGAGAAAGGATCTTTAATGAAGGCGTTATTTAATATAAGAATAGGAAATCCACATAAAATTTCCTTATGGTGGTATTCAAAGCCAATGAAGATAAAATGCCTGTCTATTTTCTCCCAAGTTCCTTTATCCTCCGGTCGTCTGTCGGTAAAGACAAAATTTGTTTTGGTCCGTGTAACAAGCCGATGTTGTTTGAATGAGCTTTCTGGGAAACCGTTGATAACCCTTGGAGATAAAGATGAAGTGAAGAGAAAAGCATCTTCATGAGTCTCTCTAGAAGCTTAGCAAGCTTGCAAAAATAATTAAAAGCATTAGTGGAGTTATAGGGAGGAGGAAAGGGGGCTCATTATGACATTCTGTACATTGTTTCACTCTACTTTATCTGATAAACCAGACTATATGCTTTGAAGATGATGCTCCTCCGAAACCAATAATAAGACAAGCTTTGGATTTATATAGGCATTGTCTGGTTAGCATTAAGAATTATCACTTTGCTCTATCTCATCCTTTGACGTATCCTTTACTATTAGAGTGGAAGGAGCAGACAAGCACTTGTTTTTATTTTTTCCAACCTTTTTATACATAGGCACTTCGCCTCGTCTTGTAATAAGTTGAACGGATTGATTGGCATAGGCGGTCAGCCTCCCTGCTGATACACAAAAGTAGTGCTGTATATTTAATGTATATGTATATTTTAAAAGAGACGCTTCTACAAAGGAATAATCATAAAAGTTTTTAAATTCTATTTTTCCTTTGAATCTATCTTTGGTAAATGTTAGCGTGGAGGTAGATGAGATGAGAGAGAGAGAGGCAGCAAGTGAGCTGAGGAAATTATTTGTCTATCAAGCCATATTAGGTAAGAAGAGGAGAGAATGCAAAGTGTATTTATCACGTATCACGTCGATTATCTTGGACCAGACAAACGTGCATATTTTTCTCGAAATTAAAGCATCTTCTAAAGGATATGATTTTTTAAGCGCCTCGGATATTTGTACGTGGGTTTTGTATTTGTTGGGGTTTTGTTATGATTTTAACTTCCCAGGGAATTTCATGGTGATTATAACATTTGAAATGTGCATCTAATCTGCAGATAACAAAACGCATTTTTTTCTTAGGATTTCCTCTGTAGTAGAGAGCTGTAATGTTGGGTTTTGTATTATATTCTCTGTATTGTATTATTAAGGCTGGCGTATATAGTTGAGAGGACTTTTTGGGAATGCCACTATAATCTGGTTTCGTGACTGTTTTTGGTTCCTCTCCGTGCAATGGTATTTTGGTATTGAGTGAATGTGTTTTTCCTTGTTTTCGGGATTTTTGGTCTCCTATATCATGCGGTGGTGAAGGAGTTGTGTGTTTTGAAGTAATAGGAACGTGGGGTTGGAATGTGCAGTTGCATATGCAGAAAAATCAGGGATGACATGGAAACCGGGAGGAAATTGAATGCAGGGTCATGGGCAGAATGATTGACAGTTTGGCTTTGGTGCTAAAGGGAGAAAGAGAGAGAGAGAGATTGAAAAAGGAATGCCGCAATGTTATAGCTATTCTCATGTCTCAAGCTTGAAGTTTCTCATTGCATAATCTAGAATAATATTGTAGAGTCTTGGTCGGTTTCTTATGGAACTACAGTAATACTTCGCTCCCGAACCATTATTTCGGTCTTTGTGGTCCTCTTATCCTGGCTCCAGCTTAGCTAATAACCTGACCAAAAATGGAGAAGCTTCACGTCAATTCACTTCCTCTCTCTCTCTCTCCAAACCTATATAGCGTTGACTTGTGTAGCCACAACTCCCAACTGTCTGTCGGAAGACGTGAGGCTACAAAAGATTTACTACTGCAACTCACCCTGTACAAATGCCTATGCCTGGGTAGCAGTAGTGGGTCCTACAAATAGCATTGGAGCTTATGTTACGTCTACATTGCAGTGCATACAAGTGCATTAATGACGGTGATTGGAAACTCTAAGGTTTTCAATTCCGTTCGAGTTGGAGTCAAACTTCCTCTTCTATTTCAATGCTTGTCTTGTTGATGAATTTGATTTCTAATTCCGTTTCATCTAAACCCATCTCAATGGCATTAATGAGCTTCACTACTTACTTATCTAATTTCAACCGTTCATGTCTACCATCTCCTCATTCATTCCTCGTCCCAACCAAACTTTTGACTTTAATGATAGCCCATAGCAAATACGTGGAGCCCTGTCTCTTATATTCATTGTACTGCCTGCCTCGTACTATTTATCTCTCTGTGTATTTCACATGGAAATGTCCTAAGTCTCAACCCTCGAGAAAAAGAAAGGAAAAGTCAAGAGAGAAACAAGTCATTTATTCAGAGACGTTTATTTCTACAGTTGAGTCCACGTAAGACTGAGGTGCATTTTAAGTATAAATTTTCTTGAACAGGGAATGAGCACACAGGGGAAAGTTGCTTTTATATTGCATTACATATTACATGTTGTTTTTTTACAACCTGCTAATATAGTAATGCTCCAGTTTTTATTACGCTGTGAAACATTCATTGCAGTTATTACAGCATGTTATTATGTCTGACAAGGCATCATACTCCCGCAATGTTACACCCTTTCTCAACTACTGCACCCAACCCATACACTATGTAGTGCATTTATTGTACATGCATAGCTCCATATACTGTAACTTTGCAACTTATGCATTTATTTTATGATATATCATTTTTTAAGCCTAAGTCTGAGTCTGAGTCGGTCAGTAAAGTAATAATAATTGTAGCTCTTTGGTGTTCTCTGACACAACATAAAAGCCGTGATTTTTTTCTCTACTTGTTTTGAGGGAGTGTATATGGCAAAAGTGCCGACAAACCAATGTCTTTAGTCTTTAGAAAGGCTTAATGAGATTCCGCTACCGTCCCCATCCACATTTAAGTGATTGTTGTTTGGGTGGTACGAGAGGAAGGTTCAAGTGTGTGTGTAGGAGGTCAATAGAATTAATTTCCTGAGGTTTAGCTCTTCTTTTCCCTTGTAATTAGTACATGTGGGAATTTAATTAAATTGCACTTCTCTGGTTGATTAAATGTCAGACCTTTATTGGCATGATTTTGCAATAGCTTTAAATAGCCTGTGAAGAGGAGGCTGGCTTTTATTGTGTGTAACAAACTATTTATTTAAAACGACGTTTGTTGCATTGAGAATCCTGATGTATACATACGCTAGGTAATAAGAATTCATGTGTCTGTGCTAGATAAATGTATCAAGTTCAAAGGAATTTTTTTCTCAAAGATTTTTATGCCTCTGTGGTAGATATAGATTGCTTAATACAAATCAAATGATTATTATTGTTTTGATGATGACATTTCATTTGGAGATTTTTTTTGACAACTATTAAAAAATATACTAATGTAGTAATTGACAGAGATAAGTTACTTGACTTTTAGACTGGTTGTCAGAGCGTGTGATGCGCAAGGGTCTGCTAGATTATTTATTGATGGTATCAAAAACGTCGAGTCCGTGTGAGGTATATGACATCACACACACACAAGTATGCTCTCACATTTATTCCTCGAGCTATTTATCAGATTTTCTTACTATGTATAATATATCACCCCAGAGGTTTAAATCTTGGAGTGTGCTTCTCCATGCCTCACTAACTTGCTCCATGCAATTGACATTATAATTCCCTCCTCACTCTCTACACACATATAAATCTTTACATGTAAAGGGTACGAAAATACTTGACATGACAATAAAGCGCTGTATAATAAGTGTTCAAACTTTACATGTACGTTGCACCCTTAAGCATGTACATGTCCAAGTGTTGTTGTTACTGAATGACTAACAAGTGACTCTAAGACAAGCCACACATATAGCTTGGGATAAGTAATGAAGAGAGAAACATGAAACCCATTAATGGCATTGAGCATCGCTCCTTACCTACACACACACGATTACCCATCTCCCAGCCCAACTCAACTGAGTATGAAATGATTCGGAGCAAATGGACTTTTCGTGCATCACGTCACGTCTTTCTTTCGTCAACTTCTGATTGAATAATAATCAATTTTCGGATCATCAACATATGGAACAGCAAAATCTCATTGTATTGTTCCTTTACTCGCTCTTTCTCTCTCTCAGTCAGTGGTTTTTAATATTCTGGACATCACATGAGAGTGAGGATCCTCCGAGGACAGCAGTAGCAAAGAGATAGGGGTTTAAATTCATTACAATGTCTGCAGCTGTACATAAGGATAATGCTTCCAAAGCTAATGATATGAACCAACGAAAGGAATAATCCATCAATTCAATTATTTTCCTATTCCAGTAACCATCCTTCCTCAGCATGAGTCTGCCAATCAAAACTCAATTAATAAACAAAAGAAATGCGTAAACTTTTCTCAACCTACGCTTATGCTCGTAGCCATTGCGTAGGAAAAAAGCACATTGAGATATGTAAAATTTGATAAGTGGCTCATCCCTCAGCCACAGGAAGACTCATGATCGTGTGGGCTGTAAAAATTTTTAATGTATATATTTTAATACCAAAACCCACAAATTACAATACAATACAATGCTCTTTTAAAAAAAAGTCTGACTAGCGTGGGGTGATAGAATGTAAAAATGTGGCCATAAAAATAACCTCGTGCCTTCCTATATTATTCGACATTTGCTTATTATTATTATTTTGTCCCAACTAAAGATACACATGTACATAAGGGGAAGAAAAGTTCCCACATGGATTTATTTATTTACTTTGATTCTTTCTTTGCAGCTGCCGTACTCATCATCGATTGAAATCTCCGACTCATTAGGCATGGACAAGCCGACATTGAACATTTCATCGAAGGGTGTGATCCCTACAGAGCCCGAAACATTCCGCGTGGCTTTACCATGTACAGGAATCCGGGATTCGGAAGTCAACGTGGATCTCATCCTAAATGTCACCACATACCCAAAATTCAAAGCTAATGATGTCACTAGGATCGTTCTTAAACGAAAGAAGATTTGTCTCGCAGGTTTGTTCATCTCATCTCCTCACACTCACACACTCTATCAATTTCTCACAACCTACCATTTCATCCATCAAAGTCACTCCCTTTACTCTTCATTATATCGAATTTCTCCTTTATTTATTTTTTCGCTCCTTTTTACGTGTGTGTGACTTTTTCTCCAAATTTTTTATCACCCCTTTTTTTCGTACATTTATAAACTTCAAGAGACACATACACAGAATTCTCATCCTAAGATTGAGAGATTGTCCCACACAAGTGAAAAAATAAATGTCCAGTCTACTCACTACTAACAATTCAGTTCTTGTCTGGAAGCTTCCAATTTAGCAATTAGTGACAAGTTTTTAAAAATAGTGTAACTTCCCCTAGAGACGTCCATGTATTTTATCGTATCTATTTACGTGTGTATATTTATGGAGATAAGAGATTGAGTCAGGGAAATCCATCATTTAAATTTAAAACCAGTTTGGGTAGTTTTTTCACAGCTTGTTCATTGTCAGAGACTTTTTAACGATGCGATGGGATTCTGTAGAATTGGGGTTAAATAATTTGTTGTAACTCAAGTAATCAAGTTGACAAAAAAATTAGACATGATTTTTAGTATCAATCAATTTCTCTTATAGAATTTAATAGGTTAAATGTTTCTTATGGATACATCCTGTTTCATCCATGTTGTCTTTTTTTACACTTCTCATCGTAAACAATAACTTATTTACTTAATAATCTTGACCTTCCATTTGAAAGTAAGGTTGAACCTGGGAAAACTAAAAGCAAAGTAAGCAGTAGCAACAAGATAATTATATTTACTGTAAATTCCATCCAGTTTTTTTTACGACGAGACTTATTCTGAAGCGACAGCTGTCAATTCTTCAATTATTATTATTCTCCACTTGTTCATTTTTAGTAATCTAACTTTACGTTAATCCTAGAGGGTAAACGCTATAAGAATAACTATTACTCCGGTTGCCTCATGTGTATGTATACAATTTGAATATAAAAAACTTGTGACTCACAAATTCAAAGACGTTGACATCCAAGGGTGTTTGAGTTAGGGCAACACATACATTCCAACATTAAATTTATACATAGAAAATACATACAGTAAATTCAACTCCATTGGATTGAGTGAGTTGTGAGGAAAGAATGGAAGGAAAAGTATGAACAAAGTTTCTAAATGATGTTAATTGTGCCCAATGAATTTCAATGACAACAGATCCGAAATTGAAGTCAAGCCAACGTACCCACCCACCCGGTCAGAAGCCGAAAGTGAAAAACCAAAAGTTACAAGAGAAAGGAGATGAGTTGCTCATGATCCCAACGGAAGAGGCTGTTGCTGACAATGCTGGCATCATTTACATAATAGTGGGCTGCTCCCTCGGTCTTGTTATCATTCTCGTGGCTTTAGCTTCCGCTCTCTATGTACGGACCAAGAAGGGCCGAATTACTGCCGAGTCTAATGGATTTTTGCATGTGTAAGAAAATTTCTTCAAACTTTTTCCTTTATTTAATTCCCTTTTAACAAATTCATATAGAAACTGCTGAGAATAGAAAAAAGACAGAAAAGATCCTATGAATGGACTCATAATTACTCGATTTGGTTTTGTTATTCTCATTGACTCTTCTTCTACAACATTGAAAGCCTCAGATTCACAGCATCACAGCTGGAGCTCAAGATTTACTGAGAATAGAAACAAAGTCTTAAAGCACTTTTAACAAGGAAATAGAGCAGAGAGGAGGGGTATAAGAAAAATCCGGAATGAAAACAAAAATCTCGTCTTAAAAATAATGTTTCCTCCCTCCAATGCAATGGTCTCTCTACAAAAACCATATACATAAACTTCAAGCTCGCTAATGACAATGGCAACTTTGAAATTAAACTTTACTCTCAAACTATTCTCAATTCACAGAGCAGCCGTAAAAGTGGAGGGAAGGGAAATAAAAATAAGTAAACTCAAGTACATGCAATTTCAACTCGAGTAGTAGCAGTCTGATTTCCTTTGGAATTATTATAGCACCTATGCATTTCTATATAGGTACATATATGTAGCACATAAAGAATTGCCAAATGTATTTGAACGTGAGAAGAAATGTTCAAAAGCTTTGGAGTAATCTGTTGAATTGTTGAGAAAACAACAAGTTTTTCCAACCTTTCCTTCTCCACCACAAAAACGAATGAATGGAAAGATTGTGAAAAAGGACTCTAGAGCATTAGCTACAAGTTGAACTTGTCCAGAGTGACAGAGTGAATAGCTCAAGTCCATTTCAGATCCATTATTCCTTGAGTCATTTTCTTTTCTTTTCATGTCATCCACATGATCTGACCCTAATGGTGGTTTTTCCTTTCTTTCCTCCTCCCTCACTCTATATATATTTACATTAGATTTTTTTTTCTTGTTCTTCTTCTTCTTGGGAGTATAGCGACACCAGTGGAAATTGCTCATCAGGTTCCGGCTGTGGCTCCGGTACAGGAACTGGTACTGGATGCTCGGGCTCTGGAGGCGGAAGTATTTTCATCCGTGCTGAATCCCCTCATCACTACTCAACGGTCTCCCCTTGCCCAGCGTCCGGCTCCTATACATATTCCAGCTTCCAACCTAATATTGCCCTCTATTCTGAAATCTCTCCGCCAAGTTCCATTGAGACGAACAGTTGCAAATTGGCTGAGATGACCATTCAAAGGTTTGTTGTATTTATTGTCAAGCGTTGTATACGTCCTACAATTTGTTTTATGTCTTCCTATACATTTACAGACAAGCTAAATCCCCTAAGATCACTTTTGTCCCAGAAAAACCTATTGTTAAAGATGCCAAAAAGAGAAGACTTTTCTTATCTTCTTGAAAGAATTACGTCCCGAAATACGAAAAAAGAAAGAATAAAATGTATAGAAAGTTTTTTTAGTTCAGGCTTCTATACACATACTTAGCCTGTGCTAAAATGTGTTTTTTTTGTATAGAGAAATTGGCTTGGTAATGTAACAAAAGTTTGGCCCATTACTATTACGCAGCGTTTGGGCTCATTGAATTCCCATTGGTTTTTCAGGTGCAAAGTGAGGCTTCAGAGCGTGATAATGGAGGGAACTTTTGCGAAAATTTACAAAGGCACGGTACTCGAAAAGGATGGTTCGGAAGAGAGGGCAGTCATAAAAACCGTCAGTGGTAAGTCAATATTTGCAAAATTCTAAAACGCTTGACATTTATCACCCTTAGTCATGTGTATAGGTTCCAGTGTGCATATGCTGCTATAAACACGCAACATGCTTTCCTTTGCATACAAATCTATATATTTATTTATGTCTGACTCACACACAGTCAGACCATGTAAGGCCGGCGTGAATGCCGACGTGGAATTCCAGTTGAATTAACTAAAAGTAAGATGTAAAGTTAGAGGGTGAATTGAGAGAGACAGAGAGAGAGAGAGTTAGTGGAGCTTAAAATATTTCCTTAAATTCAATATGTTGGATGTTTACAAGGCAAGGCAGAAAGAGAGGCAGAGAGAGCGAGAGAGAGAGAGTCAGTCTGCAGAAAAATAATTTTATGAATTTACGGAATAGTTATCAGACGTAAAAATCTACTTAAGTAGGAGTCGCTCTTTTGCCACATGTTACCCTCCACCTGGTTATAGTAAGTAATAAGTTGAGATAATTTTATAGTTTTCGTGTTGCTAATGCTAAAGCTATACAGGGCGAAAGAGCCAGAGTTGAAGGTTAAAATCTTGTTTTGTACCTTAATACAATTTGGTAATGGTACTTTTACGAGGGGTTAGATAGTGCTTTAGAGAATATATGGAAGGTACTTTTAAAGTAGAAAAAATGGCTTGGAGCTCAGAAATGAGCCTGTGAGTAAATAAATTACCGGGATTTTTGACTCGGGTAATTATAAATGCAGTCAGTGTATTGACAATAAAAGTTGAAATTTTATAGGCTTTTGAGTAGAGAAGAAGAGAGACAAATAAATTAAATGCTCCGTTGCGAGACTTTGACGGCTACTCCACCCTTAAGTATATACAAATGATACAAATGCTGACAAAAGAGAGCAAAGGGTCGAGAGAGTCCAGTTTAGCTGGATGGAGCCGTAAAAGTGTAGAGAGGAAGGGTTTTCATGGAGGAATTCCTCTCGCGTGCATGTTTCCTCTTCCGTATGCTTTTTAGTGTAGTTATACAAGTATAGTCTAGTAATGTAATGAATGTAATAATATTTCTAAGGGAATGGTTTGCGTGTGCATTGTCTTTCCAGATCATTCGTCACCAGTGCAAATGGCCCTGTTGTTACATGAAGGGTTAGCTCTGGTCGGGTTTGTACATAAGCACGTGTATACTGTCGTCGGGGTGGCAGCTGAGGAAAGGGTTCCTCCATTTGTAATCTACCCGGATGATGGGTTCCGCAATTTGAAGAGGTATGGCTTTACTTGAAACATCTACTTATTCTCCTTTCATTTTCAAGGGCTTTCCATCATATTTCACTCTCATTACTTTCTAAACTCCCATCACGTAAATATGCGCATGTTATGAGAAGAAGCCCTTGTGACAATGTTAAAGTGCACATAATACCAGGAGCGTGTATTTAATAGCTACGGATAATTATATGTAAATATTATATATACATTTATATACATATATGTGCATTTATATGGGATTTACACATGACACGTTAAAGGTCTCAAGTTTTAAAAAATCGTACATAGTTTTATTCCTCCTCCCTAACCTTTTCTCCCCTTAAAAATTACATTAAGGATTTGCAGAAGCAATGCAATACAATGTACTTGTATCTGTTTTGTAGGGAAAGCCTTTGTAGGAATTATTTTTAAGACCTCTGTCCCTTAAACAGCAATAAAAAACATTTTTTGCGACACAAGTTATGTGTCCATAGAAACACAAAAGCGGTGGTCCGCTTCTGAGAGAGCCATGAGTTTCTCACAATATAGCAGAAACATTATGGTGATTGAAGGTCTGGTTAAAAAAGCAATATGCAATAACAATAATATTGCAATGGTAATTCTATTAGGAATGTGGTCTGTCGTTCGCTCCATCCCATCAATCATCAGAGTAACAACACACATGTCCTCAGCACCCTCTTAATATCTATTTGTACTAGAATTGGTTTTACTATGGGACCTTCTTTTAGTCCCTCACAACGCGTACTGGTGTCATTCCCAAAACATAAGTAACTATTTGTTTCTAAATACTTGGAACATACCAATTTTTTTACGAGACTCTCCCTGTAAGTGTAATGTTTTAGGGTAGATAATTTATTTAAAATATGTAATAGCATTATTAGGGAGTGTCTGCCTCTCTTTGATACACAACAGGAGTTTTGTTATTTATTACAAGAGGGGGGAAGGAAAGTCAGAGGTAGGGTCCTTTTCCGGCTTGTTGTGCACAAACTTATATTTTTATCCCCTAACTAACTGTCTATCTTTTTTGAAGGAATCAATTTTTTTGAAGCTTAAAAATCCACTTTGAAGGCTCTAGCGTAGCTAATCTAACACACTACAGGCTTTAGCGTATGCACTATTTTTTACCCTTTGAGGAAGGTTAGATTTTAGCGTGGTTGGACTTTTGGCGTGTGAAAATATTTTCACATGCCAAAAACCTAATACTTGACAAGGCAGACAAGGTATGGAGAATATCAAATGATGGTGAGAGGAAAAAATGAGTGGTGTGAGTATTTCAGGGTAAGTCACTATAGGGAACATGTGGAATGACATATTACAAAGTCCGTGTGAGTAGATAAATATTATAAGGAGCTGAGTTGAAATTTATTTACTAAATAAATCTCCCTTGATCTATATACAAGACCCTAACTCTTTCGCCTGTAACATTTAATGTGAGTTTTGAGATTTAACTTGTGAATTTCCTCCCAAGCTAAATCATTTCAACTGCGCGAATCTTCCCAAACCTTTCCCTTTTTGGCAATAGTTTCCCAATTCATAGTGCTATGCTGACAAAACTAATGCTCCAAAGTCATGTTACCACACTGGATTTGTATATATTAAATGACTTATAAACCGCGTCTCGGGAGTTTAACCCTTTACTCCCTCAACTTCTGTAAATACACGGCGGTTCACTTGCAATTGGAAATTACCCTTATTTTTTTCCATGGTAGATATTTTATATCATGCCATTTCCCATAAGCCAAACTTGCTTTATTACATGATTCCGAATCATCTATCTACCTCATTGACAACTACAGTTAAATTTTTGGATCTGTTATGGAACATGTATTCTTACAACATGGAGAGGGGAAAAACTTTTTCCTTTCCTTGGAATAATGGAAGACACATAATGTAATCGGGGATTCCATCGATGCAACTTTCCTCTTTCTCTCTCTTTGAAACTAGACAGTTTTATATGGAGAAGAGTAAATGTATTTCCATGTCATTTTCCTTTTTTCCCTGTGTAATCGTTTGGTTATAGGACTTATGCGAGAGGATGGGAAAATGTGTCACTGTATTCACTTGCTATAGAATATGTTACATATATTACATTATATTGGAAGAAGACTCTGGAATGGTTAAAATTTACTTGAGTTTTTCTTGTTGTGTGCTGTTTTTAGGTTTTTACAACGATGTCGGTCTGGTCCTGGCAGGCCAATTACAGCCCAAGAAATAGTTCATATGGCCATTCAAATTGCCAGTGGAATTGCTTTCCTACACCGTCAAAATGTTTTCCATCGTGATGTTGCTGCTCGTAACTGTGTGTAAGTTTTCCCTTTTTTCCTTTATGTCTTTTCTTTCAGTCATACGCACTGTCTATTTACTTTTGCTCCCTTACAACACCTTACATAATACTACGCCAGTGCTGGAGCATTTATGGAAAGTGCGAGTGCTACTTCTCAGCAGTTTTTCTTTATATAGGAACTTCCAGCCAAGTAAATAGTAGCTACATAGACTTATTACATGTAGACTCATCCGTAGAAACTCTATGTATGCTTACGCATAGGAAATGCTTGCATGCTTATACACAGAAACTCCATGTATGCTTATACATAGAAACTCCATATATGTTTATACATAGAAACTCCATATATGTTTATGCATGGAAACTCCATATATGTTTATACATAGAAACTTCATGTATGTTTATACATAGGAAATTCAGACTCAATGCACTTTAGATGCAATTGTATAGGTAGAGACATGAGTGCATAAATGTATGGGTGAAATTCGTGTGTGAACGATGCGAGCTTGAGATTCTGACTGAGTCTGTGACAGAGACTCCTGGAAAGTTTGTTGTATGTCTTGGAAGTGTGCCTCTCTCACTCTCACTCTCACAGTGGCATATCTTCATAGATTTGGGGTTCCTATTCTTTTGACTTCCTCACTTCCTTTTCCTATCTCCTCTCTCTCTCACTCCTCCAATTTGTATATACTTTAGGGTGGTAAGTTCTAGACGCCACAATCACTAACTGAATAAAATAGCATGTCCTTCACATACAAATGCATACGTTGAAATAATATGTAGGGAAGTATGGAAAGAAAAGGCTAGACTATGAAATGAAAAATATAAGGAGTATCTCCAGTGAAAGCTTCAACTCTCACTATCAATAGAAGCACAAGAAGAGAAGGGTTTCCCCCCTTTTCATTTCAAATCGCAAGTTAAGTTTGTGCCATTCAAAGCCTTTTCTCTACACACAAGAAATGCGTGGAGACATCAACATGGCAGTTATTATATCTCCTATGAAATTCTTGAGAGGGGATAATACAAATTCTAAAACATATATCCAACTCTACATAATATCATGTTCCCTCCTCCTACCAAAAAAAACTATACCTATATATATATTGCTCCTTCGCTCTGTAGAAACTTGTCCCAAGTCATTTTTCTCATTTAAGATTGCTCATACAAAAAGAGCAAGTTTTTCCTTCGTTTAGTATCTACTTGGAAGAGAAAAGTCACTCAGGGTGTACCTTGTTGAGCTTAATATGAAAAGCCAGGAGCTTATGATTTTCTTACTATACACACACAAGTTTCAGTAATAATACAGCTTTTGTCTAGTTTTAGGAGGAATAGGAGAGAAGCGACATGTAAGAAAATTTGAATATGACATTTTTTAAATCCACTTCTCCTTCTTGTGAAAAGAGAAGGTTTTTCCCTTACGTGTGTATATAAATATTGGAGACGATGAGACTTGATCCCATTTTGTGTAGTTCCTATGACGCCTATTTGTCTATTTGGGATTCACTCTCTTCGTCTCTGTCTCTCTTACATATTACGGAAGCTTGCCCGTAACCTTTCAAAAAAATATGCACTTATAAAGCTCCAAGTAAGCCAACCGGGACAACTGATTCATCATCTTACGCCACACACGCGTTCCTGTCAACTTCACTTGATGCAGTTTGAAAAAAAGGAAAAAAGCTTTTTCCCTATACCCAGACTTCTTTTTTTAGTTGTTGCTCTTTCCCGTATTGTATGTATTTAATAGAACGTACATGGATAAAAGTTAAGTGAGAGGTGAAGAAGTTAGTTTTTTTTTTGCTTAAGGTTTTTCCCTTTTTTCTCTCTCCTTCCTTCCTTCAAAATTGTCTCCCAAGAGAAAAGCTTGCTAATGTGACGGAGCAGAAGGGAAGAGGTTTAAAAAGTGAATAGAAAACACACGTACGCATAATATGTATCTAGTTACGGAGACTCATCTCATGCATAATATTAAGAATCTTGTTTTTGTTGAGATAATTCTATTCTCAGCTCCATGAGATTTGTTTATAGGAAGTTTCAGCCCATAAAATTCCTTGTAATAATTTAATCTAATTTTTTTAGCAACTTGCTTTTTTTACACTTCCTTACACTCCCTAAAACCCTTTTCTATGGGTGCGTGTCACCAAAATAATTATCATACAAAATTATAGGCTTTTAATTACTCCAGATTTTTTAAAGTCAAGTTGAGTGGTTTTTTAATGATGGCTTTTAGTATGCATGAGAGTATTGTTAGGCTGGTACTTAAACGCTAAAATAGCCTTTCAGGATCATTGTCTTGGCTCTTAGAAATGTTGCACCCTGTTGTGATAAAAAAAATCTTAGGGGCTTGTAGCTCTTATAAACACTACAACAGTCATTCCTGATAAGATGCATCTCTTTTGAATCCAGCACGTCACAAGATATAATGTTCTATTCAGTTGTACGTGCAAGGATGAATTGAGTTTTCAAAAATGTAGTAAGCTCTGTATGTATATGTAATTTTTTTTATTTACCCTGGGTTATTTTTGTCACAGAGTGGATGATAAGCTGATGGTCAAAGTGTCCGACAGTGCATTGTCAAGAGACTTATTTCCTGATGATTATCATTGGATGGGTGAGGCTGACTGTGAGAGTCGGCCCATCAAATGGATGCCACCTGAAGCTATCCCAGTCTTCCATCGTGGATCTGCTTCAGCTGATATGGTACGAAAAAAATCTTTATGTCTCACAGTGCTATTTTACCACTTAATAAATGCTTATATATTTCTCAAGCTACTAAAATCCCACTAAAAGTTAATGCGTATTTCTTACTCAGGCTACTACAACATTTTTCTAGAATTGATTTTCCTAGTGTTGTTGACAATGTATATTTTTTTAGAGGTAGAAAAACCAGAATTTAAAAAAAAGGTTTTCCAGAAACCACTTCACAATTTTTATAACCCTTTGGTGCTAAAATCAAAGCGATGGAGACATGAACTTTGAAGAAAGTTTTTACATTAAATTGAAATAAAAATTCAGTCACCTGTCGAGGGAAGAAATACTTGAAATTTTTATTGATAAAAGTTCTATGGGATTTCCTATGTCAAGATATTGGCAATTTCAATGGAACTTCTTGATTAGTACCTTAATAGGGAAAGCAATGGAGAAATCACGGCGGGGTAGGTAGTAACGGGTGGTGAAACAAAATCCTTTCCATGAATCCAACATCAGGAGAATGATCTTTGAAAAAGTATATTTCGTATTATTAGTTTAAGATTTCAATGAGGATAAAAAAAAACTTGGGTCTGGGTTTATCATTGAATTTAACCAAGGGACACGCTCAGCCGTCAGATATTGAATGATAGGATAGGAAGCCGTTGAATTTAAAATGAGAGAATATTATTAGAGAAATGATGGTGATTTGATGTGTTGTTATAATTCAGTGGTCGTTTGGCATCCTACTGTGGGAACTCGCGACACTCGCCCAACAACCATATGCGGAGATGCATTATGCGGACTTTGTCTCCTTCCTCAAAATGGGCTACCGCCTCTCCCAACCCATCAACTGTCCCGATGAGCTGTAAGTCCCCTTTAATTTTTGTTTCTGTGCATCCAAAACCGTTTTTTCTTTCAAGCGCACACGCCAAACTTGAAATTACTTTTTAAGAAGAGCAGAAACCCAGGAAAGAATTTTATTTGGGGTGTGTGTGGTAAAAGCATTTTTTCACTTCAAAGGAATTCGCGAATTCTTCTCTTACTTTGAACCTCAGAAAAAAACGAAAGATCCAGTTGAAATTGAAATCCTTTGATTGATCGTAGGTACTCATCCATGACGAGATGTTGGACGTGGGATCCGGATGACAGACCAAAATGGACACATGTGTTACCCGAACTTCAATCACTTCATGCTCAGTTGGCTCAGTACGTGTAGCTCTCACCAAAGGCGAAAGCTCTCCGACCAACTCTTACCCAAAATTATTGTCATTCGGCGACCACAAACCTTCCAAACATAAATATGTATGTCACAGCACTCCCCAGCCCTTTACACACGTGAGAAGAGCGGAATTTCCAAAACACTACCAAAAATCAGCCAACATTGTGCACTAGACCGTGGGACAAGCCACTTACACCCACAATAGAATTCTATTTACACCGAAAATCGGTTCCTATCCCAAATCAAGCATTTATACTCCTTTCACAAGAAAAAACAATGGGCATTTTTCTCCCCTTATCACAAAACCATCAGTTTTCCGTGTCAAGTGACTGGTAGTAATGTGAGAAAAACAACACGACAACAACACAAAGTACTCTTAAATAATAAGCCATGTACTACACAATCCTCATATGATGTGGTGTCTAACATCCGGTCTGTCTGGCAGAACATGAACAACATTTTATATTTACACTATATTTAATCCTTTCCTTGGACGCATGCAGCTGTTGTTGTTGTTCTTGTTATTATTGTCCTACACGATAATATTTTAATGTAATATTTTCATTTACAACTAAATTATAACTTGAGGAAAAAAATCGTATGAATTTTTCATATGTACTATTTACCCATAAATAAATATAATTACGTCTCTATATATGTAAGTATAGCACAATTATTATATTAAATCATTCGGAACCACTGAAGCTGAAGCTGTCCTTCCTCTTCAACGAGAAATAATACATAATTCCAAAAAAAATATTCTAAATTATAACAAGGCGTTCCTGCCAATGTCAAAAATGACACAGTGTTGGGTAAGTTGAAAAAGT
>JAQFXU010002521.1:0-20302 GCA_034693705.1 Spatulosminthurus flaviceps
TTTGAATTCGGATACCGAAATTTTTTGGATATAATTCGGATTCGAATTCCGATTCCGATTCGAATTGCCATCCCTGATAAATATATAGTATATATAAGAACTAAAGCAATAATTTTTTTCAATTTGATATCACAGCGCGAGTATCCTCAATTATGGCTTCATTCAGTACTGTGTGGAAACCTGCCATAGAAGCTATCAATCGAGATGTAATGTCATCATTTCCTAGCTTTCGAACTGGTGCCGGTGTTCTCCAGCAAGCTTTGACACTTTTAGTGCAATATTATCATAGATTCCAAAAAATATTGAGTGAAAATTATCCAGCATTAACAGGTCGTCAAGATTCCGTTAATATTCATCAACTTATGGTTGAAGTGAAAAAATACAAGCCAAATTTTTAGCAATGATTCATTAACTTATTAACCTAAACAACTACGTCGCATTCTCCAAATATTAATGACGTTACGCTTCTTAAAGTTTAACTTCTTCAATAATAAAAATTTATTCAGATAATATGGAAGCAGTAATACTATAAAACGAGTTTTATTTTATTTACTTTGTGCAAGTAAGCATTATGATTCATATTCATACTTTTTATACGTCGATTAACGGAGCGACACTTATTGATGCTGTCCATTAGTGGGGGTGGATTATTGGCATTAATTATGGTGAAACAGCGTCTCTTGTGGGCAAAGAGGCAGCTTCCTTTCGATTTTCGGGAAATGATCCATGGGAATGTACTATTTAATTGATTTTGTTATTAAAAACTATCAATTAAAATAAATACGACCAGGCATATTCTAGAGATCGCAAAAAAATTACAATCTCGACATAGCAAAAGAATGAAGTCTCATCGCATGCACAAATGCTTCACATGAGCAACTACATTATGCAAACAGTGATAATTTATACAGAGTAAAAATTATCTACAGAATCTTCGACAATAACACCATGTGTACGCTTTGAAATAGGTAGGCGTTGACACTGGTTTTACAAGAAAATCTTCTCACCACTGCATGTAGAAAGTACAAAACATCTACAAGAAATGTGAAGTACCGCTTACAACAATCACTGGTGAATTAGCGAAATTCCACTGCACTTGAACCACAATTCTGATGGGGCAGATATTGTCTGTAATTGTTATAAGCTAGGTTCTAGGAATTTACTTAGCGAAAATCCAGGCATGAACAGATGTGGTAACTTCGTAAATCGAGGTGTATCCTCATAATTTAAATTGTTGCAATTTTAAACACATGGTTCCACGTAGTTTCCAGGAAAGAGCCCCGTAGTACCTGTTAATTCAATCGAGTATAAAAACTTGGATGTAAACCATGATTACCCTGATTTCGAAACTAAATCAAATTTTATAATCCTCAACTTACCATTCATAGTTCCCTCCCACCAACCGTCATCATTCTTTTTGAGCACATAGATAACCGAATTTTCTTGGAAGCTCAATTCATCAGCTCGCTCAGCAGCGTAGTCGTACACAGCAATTACTTTCTCAATGTAGTTTTTAGGAACCAAGGAATGAATAGAGTCATCCATCATTGGAGTATCCACTGGAGGTGGGGGCAGTGGAGGCGAAACTGGTCCCGTAGGTAAGCCCAGACCTATCAACATTAAAGCAACTTCATGCAAATAGAGCCCAACTAATCACCGTAACATTCATATACCCTATCTTAATAGATCTTACCTTTATTCTCTGCATAAATAATCTGCTGATGGGACATAGGCTGAATATCCCTCTGCTTGAATGGAATGCCTGATGCAGCGACTGGCACTTGATTCTGAGTAGGTTGTTGTTGCGGATGGCTAGTTTGCATTGGCAGTGTTGTGTAGCCCCTTTGCTCTATCTGGGAATTTGTTCTACGAGGATGCCCCACGGGGAAGTTAGGTGCGTAATGACTAGGAACTTGAGGTGGAGCAACTGCAGGTGGAGTCCTATAAATAGTGTTGGATCTCAAAGTTCCCATTTTGTTTCCCATCGGTGGAGTAGGAGGCTTGCTACTTGGTGGCATATTCATCAATGTTGCCGATGACATCGGCATCCCAGATTTAAAGCTATTACCTGTATATTCATATAAATATCCAATGCATTTTAAACTGTAATCGATTCAATTACAATGCTTATGTTCATGATGCTCAAATCTTCATAACTCTCGAAAAGTTTAATAATTTGTGCAAAACCTACGCATTATCATCTGCTGCTTGCTCCTAGCTCCACAACCTAAATCATCCAAAATTGTGTAGTCAATTGGCTTCCTAACATACTTCACAGGCTTCTCAGGTGTTGCCGGGGCCAAGATCTTGTATTGCCTCGAGGGAGTTTTCCCCGATGTTAATACTCCGATTTCACGACGACTAACTTTCTCCTTATGTATTGAAATGTGCTAAACGAAAAATATTCAATCAAAATTTACTTCAATCCTCCCTCAATTTTGAAATACCAACATCCACCTTCTCAAATTACCTGTGCAATATGCGATGCTTGAGCAGCCATTTCATCTAACTGAGCCGTCTGCAAATCCAAAAGCTGAAGGAAATGATATGCAAGCGTATTCACTTGATACGCAACGGATGCTAAACTTTGAGTCGTGTACCGTTTCGTCTCATCTATCGCCTCCCTCTTGTTCTCGATCTGGAGAACACAAAAAACAATTATTAATTTCACACATTTAACAACCTATATAATCATACAAATCTATCAAATTATTTTCTAAATGCACCTAATGCAAAAAAATCTTTACTTACTTGAAAATAATTACTTTCACAATACTCAGCAACTCTCTCCAAATTCACATGCGAGTCCTGAAGGCTTTGCAACCCTTCAGGAATCTCTGTGCTTAATAACGTATTTAAGTCTGACATCATGAATGTATTTTACAAAACGAAACTATTATTTCAAAAATTAATCACTCAATAGCAAGTCAATATTTCCAGGAACTCCTTCTCAAACACTTCAATGAACGAACTACCTATCCTATCTGCTGAGCTTTGGGGTGAAACTTCAACACTCAACTTTCGCACTAAAAGTCAATATTTATTTACTGCTCGCAGTCGTTTTGTCGTTTATTGTATTACTTTTTAGATACCAAAACCGGGCGATAAGAACAAAATAATTAATCAATCATTAAAAGAATCTAAAACACTAGAAATAGTTAATACAAGACCAAATGACCCCACCTAAGATGACAGGTCCTACCTATTTTTAAATACTATACAATTGATAAATTATTATTGCGAGCAGTAAAAAGGAAATAACCAATGCTCAGCTCAACTTACTCACATAATACTTGAGGCAGTGAAATCGACACTTTCTATAGGTTATAGGTTCCACTCCTGATTCCCTGAATCTTATGCTCGAACATACTTATTCTCCCTTATGCATAGCTATGGTTCGTTATATGCGAAATCCCTCTGTTATGTAACGCCTTAAACCCAGATGCCCATTGCCCAGATATCCCAGCATATAGGGTGTACACCCTTAATAGGTAACTTCCATACTTTCATTCCTGCTTTTACTCGTCACGTCGCGTTTTTATGCATATATAGATGAAATGTGTGCGTGCACATATATATGGCTTACCCCCACATTATTAAGTGTGTGCTACCCACCAATTTTGCTCGTCAGTCTAAAGAGAAGTGTCTATATATTTTAGAAGAGCCCAGATATCGTATGCCCCCTGCGCCCAGATACGGAAGAACAGCAGTATACTGCTGAGTAGTGCTGACAATGAGTGGAGAAACTCCTGCAACGGGGAGATAAAAATTCATACCCAAAATATCATTAAAAGTGAAAATAAAACAATTTTTGACCTAAATTCCAAAATGAAGACCTGAAACTCATCTGCAAGAAACAATTGGAGCTGAGGATCAAGACCTACTCATTGACTGTTGTGATTTTGCCCGTTTCAATACTGGCTCGGCGGCTGAACGGCACCGGGGTCGGTAGAGAAATAGGGGACTGCCACTTTGACAAACTGGACCGTGCCGGTGTGAAAACCAGCGTTTACTTATTTTATCATCCTCACCTCATTTTATGCGTAATAACGTTTTGGAAAATTGCAACGCGGGTCGGGTATTGCGTAAATCTTCCACTCTCCTGCAGTTTTGGACAAAGTTGGACAGTTTGTTACTTGCGGCCTAGCCTCAAGACACTGAAGGCCCTATTAAATTATTAGTTAATTTTTAAACATTAACAGCGTTTTTACCCGTTGCCACATTCTTGAAAATTATAAAACCAGTGGGTTGTGGAGAAGTAAAACACTATTCAATACTATTGCACACTGATTGCTGGTAGCTGGTATTGCCCCCTTGCAACAGCCAACAGCTACAAGTTATTGCTCTGGCGCAAAATTTGTATAATGAAGTCTTGGATTTTTATTGCATTTTCTTTTACAGCCTTCGTGTATGTTGTAGGTACACTGCGTGCTGCTGAGTGAGTGCTAAAATAAATAAAGTACGATATTTCGCCAGTTCACAGACTTGTAATTGTAGTAACTAATTACTTTTAATTACTGTGAAAAATGACTATTCAAAGTCAAAGTGAATGAGAAGCAAGTGGAAATATTTTTATTGTGCTTAAATGCAATTCTTTGCGAGGAAAATAGTTGACCGTTAGGGTTGTAGCTACGTGATTTTTGTGATTGAGGAGTGAGACAGAGAAAATAATGATGGCTCAGTCAAATCGTGAAAAAATATTGCAGGATATAATTTTTAAGATAATAATTTATTCCAGCGAGAAGAAATGCAACCCAGAAAAATTACTGCAGTATTTAACACTTCTTCGAAATCAGAAACCTGAGAAGAATGGAAAACATTCGTTTATTGAGACTACTTTGAGGAAGAGAGGAGCTACCCAAGCCCTGATTTTATTTTTTAATCGACTCGCACAAGATGGACCAGAGACAATTAATGATTTGACTGGAAATTTGGATAGTATTCATAAAGATATTTTGTCCAAAGGTCTAAGTATTTTGGGCAATGCTTTTGCTGTAGATCATGAATCAGTAAAGGAGGTAAGATGATGGAAATGAATAATTGGGGTTGGGAGTAATACTTCAGACAAATTAGTGATGTTTTCTTTTATGTGCTTCTTACAGGCCGAGAAATACAAATTTATATATACGTTAAAGATTTTTCTGAATTCGGAGAAGTATGCTGCGAATGCGGAAATTCTTAGTCGAGTTTTAAAATGCATCGCGAATTTGTCCGTTTATCATAAGCTTCGTTCGAAGATACTCAAAGAAGGAATTGCAATATTCATCATTCGTAGATTGGATGAAATATATAAGAGGTTAACGGAGAATTTAGAAATTATGAAAGCAACTTTAATAGAAGAAATTATTATTGAGAAGGATGAAGAAATGATAGTTTCGCAAGCAGCCCGTGCTATACGGATATTTAGCTCAGACTCGACATTTCAACACCACTTGGTACGATTTGGGGCTCTCCTTAGTGTTGGAAGGTTCCTCAAATTTTCTTATAACCAGAACCTTTTTTCGGATATTTTGAAAGCCTTCGCTGGACTTTCTTGTTGTGTTAAACGATTATCGAATGTGTCCAGAGAAACCTTAGATTTGGTGAGTGCGTATGGAACTTGCGAGTTAATTTGGTGTTAGTAATAGTATGTTTTCATTCTGACCATAGTTTTATTCAAGGGTTGATTTTTTAGGCAAAGCCCCATTGCATTACAAAATTAAATGTATATGTTTCCTGAAGGTGTGTGTGTGTGGAAGATTGGGTAATGATTTTTTTCTGTTGCAGTTCACTGCTACGGAGAGTTCTGACAAAGCTATTCTTCAGAAGATTGTTTCGCTCCTGAAAACGCACCACAGTATTAACAAGTTAGCGGAGCCTGCTATCACGTGTTTAACTCAATTGTCTGAAAATCCAACCCTTGCCAAAGCTTTGGTTACATTTAACGTTTTTGAAGCAGCCCTGGAGGTCATGAAACATTCAGATGACACGACAAGACTAGGTAATTATGTGCTAAAAATGTGGAAGTTGGTGGTGCCTGTAGTCGGGTTGTTTTTGCGTATTGCAAGGCATGCTTGCTTGGAGATGATAAATCTTTTGTTTGAGCGTATTTTCTCAGCATGTTAAAGGTGGTCGCAACTGATAATCTGTGAACTGAGTTGGTTTTTTTCGACGATTTCATCATGATTTGATTTTGATTGCAAGTTGAAAATCGTAATATTTTTTTAATGGTATCGCTGCAGAGAGGCTTCTCCGACTTTTGGTGGGGTTAACCAGGGATCACTCTATGGATGACACTGTTTCCAGTGGGCTGCGGCTGACATGTTGCGTCAGCATTGGAGAAACGATTAAAATTTTAAAGTAATAATTATATACAAGGTTTTAAAATTTTCGCAGTTACTGTTAGTTGTTCGGGATATTTAATAATTCAGTTTAATTTTTTTACAGAAATTCTGAGTTGAAGCTATTCCATTTTTGGCTACTAAATTTATACGAAAAGCTGTCAGTAGACAAGCTAAAAGATCTTGTGACTCGAGGAATCATTGGCGTGTTGGATAAATATCTTCGGGATGAGATAGGGGAATATACAATAGACACTCTAAGAAACAAAATAGCCTCTATGGATAACGATGCGTGCCATGTGCATACAAAAGAAAATAAGGAGTGTCCCTTTGCTCCAAAATATCGTTGTAACAGTCCTACTTACAGACAGGTACCATTTGAGACTCGAACTTATACCAATTGAAAGCTTCGTTGCTATTATGTAAATATGAGCGTGTTCTCAATGTGTTTGCTTCCTTTTTCAGTTCCAGCAAGCGGAAGAAGAGAAACGCCGTGAGTCGGGGATGTCAACTCTGCGCGAGTTTTTATGGACGAAAGATACGGATACCAGGCCGTTATCTCCGAATAGTACTGTTCCAGGTTCTCCTGGAAGTCCTATTTATTCCCCAGCCAGCAGTCCAGAAAATTCTCCTGAGTATACCTACAGTCCTGGCTCTCCTGCTGTGAGCGATGATGAGGGGATTTATAGCAGTAGTCCGTCGACCTCGTCATCAACTACCTTTACTGCTGATATGGTTGATAGTGTCAAGAACGATTATTCGTCAGAAGGAGAGCCAGATGATGAAAAACATGTCTCTCAAAGGAAATCTGATGATGGAAGTTCCGAGAATTCAGAAGAGGGGCCATTTCCAAAAAAATTCAAGTTTGATAGGGACAGTGACGAAAAATTAGAGAGCAGCAATAGAGAATTCAGTATTGTCACGTCCAACGACGAAAGAGACGCTAAAGAAACTCGACTACGTTCAAATAAAATACATGCCATACTTGGAATTCTGAGTCGTTGCTCACACCTCACCGTTCTTCCTCTTGAATTAACCAGTTTTCTACCTTTTCTTCTCGAAATGCTTTGGAATGGAAGACTGAGTGTTGAGAAGGTAGTGGTTGGAACAAAGGTCGATACTCCTGAAGATGATTTGAATGTCGGTAGGAAGTGTTTTCAACGTGCATTTAAGATTGTATCTCGAATGTGCTCCGACATCAGTGCATTTCCCCTCTTAATCAAGACAGATGTTATTCCTATCATCTACAGAATTTTGGTCTATGACCTGAAATCTCTTAACAAAGATGACAGGATACACCACTTCCTTAATGAATACAGCACTGTCATAATGGAATCTCTGGTAGGAATGTCAGGATTAAAAAACGAAACTAGTGGTTGGCGCCAAGGATTTTTTCTAAGTCAGTGTTGTGTTGGAGCGTCGAATGGAAAAGACAATAGTAAACCCAGTCATGAAGCGGAACGTCTGTATGACAATTACACTCAAGCTGTTTTATCCATCCCTTTATTATACCGTCAGCAATGTCCTATTTTCCGAAACTTTGAAGAAAGAACGAAAAATTGGCAGGTAATATTCGACCTGTTGACGAATATTGACGAAGTAAACGTTTTTCAGTTCCAAAACTGCATCTTAGCTTTAACTTGTATCGCCAAGACCAAAGGATTAAAATGGCTAGACGCTGAGAATGCATCAAAACGGAAACTGTTGTACCCAGATATTTCTTTACCTGGGCATCTCGCTCAGGAAGAAACTGTTTGTTTTGAACTGGACGATGGGTGCAAATTAAACATTCCTAAAAAATTCCTTACTCAAGCATCCCCCGTGTTTTCTGCAATGTTTGACGGTCATTTCCTTGAGGCGGGTCAACAACACGTGAAAATTCGCAAAACTAGTGCCGCAGCACTGAACGTCCTAGTCACTCAGATTTATCAACAATCGTTATGTTACTCGTGGGATATGGAAGAAAAAGCTCATGATAATAGCAGTAATGACGAAGTCCTCGTAACCTGTGATGATTACCCCCTTTCTACATTATTCGAACTTCTTTCATTAAGTGATCAATTTCTATTAGACAATTTGTACGAGCGTACTCTAAATACTTTAATTTGCTGTTACTTCTGTCCTCACTCAACTCCTAGAATTTATGAAGAATCCCTTAAATTTGGAGGTCTGCACAAATCCGACAATCATCTTTCGTACAACGGTAATTTAACACGACTAGCTATCAAGTACCTACTCGTAGGGGACGATATTTGTTTCACCTTACGCTGTGGTGCGTTTTGGAAAATCTTTGATACTGTCGACCCTTCCAGTGTTGTTCACATGTTAAAAGAAATACTCAACTGTAAACCGATGACTTAGCAGGAATGGCTAATAATCAACCTTTTACCAACACCCACTTATCTTTTACAATTTGTCATGTCCTGTTGTTGTAATTATACGTATTCTCACCGAATCTTCCCAAAGGCTGAACTTAGCAACTACAGACGATGGTACAAATCGTTATATTCCAATTGTGATTGGTTCAAGTGTTTTCCATTTCCAATCACAATAATAATTATTAGTAATGTAGTATTCTCGTATGTACTTGTAGCTAACTTTATGATGTGACTTGTGACAGCATGTGTAACAATTTCATATGAGTAAAACTTATTTCTGAACATTTATTCCTTGTTTTCATAAATTAGTTTATTCCTCAAATGAGTTTTCTGAGAGTCATGGCTTTCACCTTTCAAGGCTTTCACCCATTCGGGCAGTACGCACAACACTTTGTATTTTGTATTTTTTTGGCCCACTGAAGTTTAATCCTATTGATTTCAACAAGCAGTTGTAAAAACGGACACATGATGTCAGCAGTAGCAGTGAAAATGAATGAATGACACCAGTATTATTTGTTTTTGTTGTCGTGGACAGAAACAATTCATTCATCATACATCGGATCGGATATTTACTTAACGTAAAACAATTAGAATTTTGCTCCTGATGTGTTTCGGCCTCAACCTGAGTTCTTGTCATTTTCAGAGGTTATATTTTGTTATTTTAGCCGCCAGTTTATATTATCATTATATTATACTGTATGTTGCATCATTTGGCTGCTCTTTTCATTCGTCTGTTTCGCCCAGACTTAGCCCTCCGTCTGCGATTGGATGCCGATACCGGGGGCTTGCGTCTTCTGGATCTTCTCGAACTGCGGCCGTACCTTGGAATGGAACCTAAGCAAGAAGTTTCTACTCACAAATCACAATGGTAAAGGATAGGCTGAATTTAAAAAAAATCGAATACCCTCATATCGTCGGCGAAAGTCCAAAAGGAGCTATAATTTTTCAAGCGTCGTTCGAAAAGGGGCTATGTTCAATAGGCTAATGTTCAAAGGTGCCAAGTCTGTGCATGTCCGCTATAGCCAGTGGTGGCCGAAGCATATAGCCCCTTTTGACTTTCGAATTTCATGAATTCTCAGTTGGTACTATCACGCATTCACGATTTTTGCATATATCTCCTTTTGGACTTTCGCCGACGATATAGTATTATGCAAAGAAATATTAAATTCAAGTACAAGAGCCTCCGGGGCAAACTTCTGGTATTAATCCTTCTGTTGTGGAATCGGGCAAGCTATTAAGTATACCACTTTTGCCCGTATCAGAGGATGGGAGCATTTCATGTACATCCGGTACCTTATTGATGCTTGCCCTTTGCGTAGCCCTGGAGTTGTCCTGAGAAGTTGAAAATACAGAGTTGAGATTGAGAACATCTCGTCTCAATTAATACCTAAGCTTTAAAAAAATATTCCCGAAATAACTGATTCTTAATCATAAGAAATAATTACCTTTCTACCCATGCTTCAGGAATTTCAATATCCGAATTCGTGGTCTTGAAAACTGCAAGGTGGTTAAAATTTCACGCTTGTTCCAAATTTGAAGATCGTTTCTTTATCTATTTATTCTAACAGCAGTGATAATAAGCACTACCCTAAAGCAATGAATGATATCAGAGTCCGTAAATCTACCTTGTATTAATATTTCTGCCTACTAAGAGAAAATCAACGTTTCTGGAAGTATTGGCATGTATATCTTGCAAAAGAACGTACCTATCTATTACAAATATAGTCGATGTCCAGCCCAGAACTTCCAGAAGTCCAAAGCCAATCCTTGTAATTTTTAGCAGTAATGTCAGCACTCAGCACTAACCTACGTTATTATTTTTTGGAAGACAGTTTTCAATATGAACGAAACCAACCGAACTTTGTTTTCACCTCCAGCCATCTCAGTGTTTTACATTCAGCCTCATTGCATTGTCAGTCAGCTCGAACTTTATTGAGAATAAAAAATACATGAAATAAAAATGAACTAGAAGTTTTGTCATACAAACAAGCATGTAGCATCATTGTACAACAGGAGGAAGTTATGGAAACAATGAAATCTCGATTGGAAAAATTTAATTTCTCGGGAAAAACTGAAACCTGCCAGTTCTGAAGATGAGCACTACAACAACAACAACCTACAAGTAGTAGTGTCGAACGAAGGCTCACATGCCGCAAGGAAAAGGAAAAACTTTGTGTAAGCAAAAAGGTGACAGCAAAATTCAATTACCGATACCTCACATCCTTTTCATTTTGATTTCAATTTATTTTCATTTTTCCTTTCACTTTCTATCAGTTTTTCGAAAGGCGGAAGTCACCCTATACTTCTACCCCACCAAAACTATTGATTTTATGTCATCTTGAGCTCATCCTTGGAAGGTACTCCACGGTTCACAGCTACAATATTTTCCGTTTTTCCAACCAAACATGAATTTTTTCTTTTGTGAATCCACACACAAAAGTAAACGTAAACTTTCCTTGTATTGTGTGTGTAGTCTAGGTATCAAAGGCATCACGCCACTTGGTTCAAATCAGGCGTACCAACAAACCAAGTGGTACACAGATCCTATGCTGCCACAAGGGCAACACTTACTCCTCTGTATTTATGGCACTTATTGTTTGCTATATTGATTGTTAGTTTTCCATGCGAATTTAAATGTGTATGTAAGACTCGAGAAGATTGCATCTTAACCAAAATTACAAAGTTTAATATGTGTATGAGTACCTACTTTTATGCATCCATGTATTTACACTCCAAGAGTTCCTGTCACTCAACCCATGCAGTTCCGGAACCTTCTCTTGCAAACCTAATGAGACCTTATGACTATACTAAAATACGAATTTTTCTCGAGGGCGTTGCATTCAATCATTGAAATAGTTTCATCAAACTTATTTGCCCCCTTGTAGGACTCCCTCATATTTCACAAGCCCTGCTGCAGGGTTTGCAAAATTCGACAAAAAAACCATCCCCATTATTTCCCCAATAATATTATTTTTATCCATCCAGCGAAATAAGAATAATATTATTATAATGAAACTAATACTTTTAGCCTTCGGAATAAGAAAATCCTTTTTTAAAAATCTAATATTTTTATCGTAATTTGTTTTGAATTACTCCAAATATTGTCACTTCGTAATCGCTTTTCGCAAAGCGCGGGATTTAGCCAAAACATAAAAGGGTATCATAAGGGTATCAGCCTTGGAGGTCCATTCACTAAATTTTGTAAGGAACTTTATGTTTGTTTAAACAATTTTTGCAAAACAAATTTCAAAAATTGCAAGCGGGGATCACCTATTAAAAATACGTAATGCTATTTAAACCGTGACCAAGTAGTAACGAAAGGCCTGATAAGTTATTCGAAAATCTTGTTTTTGGAGGTTGTAGCAAACGCTAATACTAACTTGCTATTTTGCGCAAACGAATCATTCAAAAGTTAAATATTCTACTTCTTGCGAGTCACAAAAACGCGTCTTCGTAAAATTTACAATTAAAATAAGTTTTCAAAGCTACCGTTTCCAAAAAATGTATCTCATCAGTTCTGAACGGGTGGTAATGTTTGATGTTCATTTGGACTCTAAAAAGGTGAGAATATCCAACTAATATAATACAAAGCCGCAATGAATTTTACTCACATGCAAAAAAAATGCACGAAACATAGCATGCATTGCAAATATTGTTTGAATGAAAGGATATTTTTATGGGAATCACAGAAAAAAACCTATACTTTCCAAAGTCCATAAAGAAAACATGCAATTGAAAAGAGTGTCAATAAGCCTATAGATATGCTATAACTCACACAATGTATCTTCTCCCTATAGCGTACTCCCTTGACAAAAATCAACAAAGTAAAGCCAATAACTTTTGAGTCTTTCTAGCTTATCGACACAAAAACAACTAAAGAAAGGGGAAAACTATACACAACAACGACACAATTCTTGAACAAAAAAACAAATCTAACATGGAATTTCCTACAGAGTCCTTCAGGAAAAAAGAACAGAGAGAACTAGAAAACATAAAATAAAATTCAGCAGTATCAGTTTTTTTCCTACGAAACTTGCATGTTACCACCAGCAACAAATAAGATACGCACATTCCAGGATGAGAGGGACACATGATGGGATCCACATAACAGAATTCAATGCGATCAAATGATGCGTCAAATTCTTGTTAAAGTTTCTTGACAACAGCATGAACGCTCCATCAACTCTTGAACCATATGCATCGCAACGCCTAAGCTGTCTACAAGGTGACTCCGCTCTCCGAACATACTTCTAATGTAGTACGAACAGAATATTTTTTCACGGTTCAATTGCCCTAGTTAAAGCACCTACGAGTAGCCCAGGTTAAAAGATCTCGGCATAATTGTCAGACACAAGTGCCAAGGTGTCTGCAAAGAAGAATAAAAACGAGAAGCTCCTCCTGGAGGAAAGTCAATAGCAAGTTACTTTTATTTAATAATACAGCCCGACGACAGATAAGACGCCACCATTTCACATATCAAGTAAAAGTATGTATGTATATATATCTGTGAAGGGAAATATGTCCCTCCTTGTCAGTGTCAACTCAACGAATCCCGGCGGCCTTTCGGAACGCAGTGAAATGATCCATATACTGGTGCATCGTATCCAAAGGTGTGTAAACGTCCTTTAAACGAACCTGCAACAAATCAGACAAAAACGTGTTACACACTTTTTCACCTTTTATTTAATCATAGCTTTTTCCATCGACCCCCTGACCCTCATTCGGATTATAACAGTACAATTCTACTAATACATACAAAAGGACACACGTTATACATCAAAACAATTAGCTTCCGTTACTTGCCTCACTTTCATTTCGACACCAAAGTAACATACCATTTTTCAGGCTAACTTTCATACACCTCGGCTAATCCACCTCACGTAAAGAACAAAACAGTTTCTACTTACAGGTTCACATAAACTATAACCAATAGATTGTATGCAGATAATATACGAGGGTCTAAGTTCTTAAATAGATGCAACTAACAAGCGCTAAGTCCATCCCAAATGAATGGACACCAGTGTATAATTATTCACCGGAACAACATGTAAGTATAAGCAAGTTTACACATAGATACGTAAATAACAGGTGTAAAGCAAACACGAAGTTTGTAAGAACAAAATCAAAATCACAACGAAACTACTTAGGAAAATACAGATAAGATAATAGAGGGGAATAAAAACAGGATTAGAGACAAGAATCTAAAAATATTGCTCCTCCCCTTTAAAAATTTTCAACCACGTTAAAATATTTTCTAGAGTTCGTGCTCTTTTCAATTAGACACATAAGTGAAAGTGGGCAGGGAAGAATCAAAATTCAGGATGGGAGAAAAAGCCCACTTGTAACTTTAAAAAATGCTTATTCTCTATCATCATGCAGGTTTTAAAATAGCTCTTTTACAGTATAATTAATACGTAAATTACAATTAAAGAGAGCCGGAATAATGGCAGAAATTTATTAGAACGCATTCATACATACAAATGCAAGGACACAACGCTGCTGAACCAATGAATATCTCTAACTCAAATTAATAAATATGATGAAGAAATTTTATAGACCTGGAGTGTTCGAGGAGGAGCCGTAGTAACATTTTGTCCGAAGATTCCTTGCATAAATTCCATCAGGAGCTCCCAGCAGGCTTCAGCCACCACGCAAGGGCGGTATTCCACCTAACACAATATAAACATAGTGATAAATTAACAGTTTTTTTGCAATTTTCTTCAACAATAAGACAGGCATTGGTTGAGAGATGTTAGCGCTATAGTCCCGGCTATTCCTAGAAAATCCTCAAATGTAATTACTAGAAAAAAACACTGTCCAACAACGCATTTACCCTCATGTAATATTTTAACACCACTTCTTAATTGTAAGGATCAATACCATAACTTATTAGAATTAGCATTAGGTTTTGGATCGTCCAAGTGATACAATAAGCACATATCAATAGTAATTGAGACCTCAAATCCTATTACTTATTACCACTGTAAATGTTCTTTTTGTTTGAGCATTCTATGCGGTATTTCAACTGTCACTACTCCCATGATTTATGATGGTCTTCTTATGAATGTGCAGAAAAACCTTTGCTAACAAAAAACAACATAACACCCTGGAGAATAAGCACAATTCAAGGTCCTCGTTTCAAACAAACCTATGTGCATTTTCCTTTTTTTTCTCTCCTATTCCCAATTCTTTTGCTACCTCTACTTCTCATGCATTTAAATACCCACTAATCTACTTTATTTTTCTTTCACAACTTACAAACCTACAGAATTTCAAGGAATATCTATCTATTGCTTGCACATGTTCCCCAGGATGCTGAACTCAACGCCGGTTCAGTGCATATCCAAGCGAGCTCCTACACGTGAGAACATTCCTAATAGTCCAAAGATTTTAACATTTAAAAAGCTCTTCCAAAATACCTCCTCCAAACTTTTCAACATTCGCTGACAACACTTTAGAGTCAAAATAAACCATATACATGTCATGAATGCACGAAAATCAAAAATTTCAGTCAATCAACAGATCCTCTTCGGAAACTTGCAATAATTCCAACTAAAAGCTTCAAAATTGGGGAGCAACATCTTTAGAATTCAGGGAAAAAATAAATACCAAATTTTTATGAGCTCAACAAGTCTTGAGAAAATACCACGTGAAAAAACTGAACTTGAAGGAAAGAAAAGCTGGCTCAAAGTTATATTTTTATAACCTCATCATTACGGCATACTTTTGGAATAAAGCAGGAGAGCCTTGAAAAAAAAGCTTGCATTATTACCGAAACGTGCACGTAAACTCCCATACATAGTGGTCGGTTGAGATAAACTTTGAGGAAGAGAAATTATTCATAAGATCAAAGTTGGAAGGAGAGCTAAAACTGCATACTATTTACTGTATCTAACAAGTTCAGTTTTTCCGTTTTCTCCCATACTAAATCTACCTATTATTATGCTTATTGTGTGTCATGCCATCGTCTTGGACTCATCCCCAGGAAAAATAATCCCTTAAGGGAATCACATATACTTCTATATTTCTCTTTACACTACTGCTCCTACGCATCCTATAAAGACCTCCCTATAAAAACACATTTAAATATGTACATCCATGAAAATACATAAGCAAATAGATTTTACATACAGCTCCAAATATTACTGATAAAACATTATTTGTGTAAGACGAGGGAGGTTCAAGGGAAAAACTCACTTCAACCAAGATTCCTTTGAAATTTTGAGACATCATGACAGTGCCCAGTTTCACAACGAAGTCTCCCAGTTCAAACCTTGTTCCTTTCGATTCAATTTTGATCTTCTTAGAAGCATACACATCCTTCATTTTTAGGACAAGCAGATCAAACAAGTTGTCTGCTACCAACGATACAGTTTTAAATCCTGGATTCAGAGGGGGTGGCACCATCGTAGCTGTATTTGGAGCTGGAACTTCCAACAGAGCAAATGTTGAGGCTGGATATTCGGAATTATGAAGAATGTTCAAAGTCCTCGTGCCCTGTTGACCTTGAGAGCTTGGTGGACCTGCTGGAAAAAATATACAGGAATTTCATTTCATTATTTTCACTCTTTCTTCTTCTATTACTACACATATACATATGTATAGTAGACATATTCATATATGATACACATTGCAATTGCTAACTTATTGCAGCCATTAAGATGGTATACTTTGAACAAGGCAATATCTTGTGGTTACATCTGTTCATGTACTACGTAAATGTACACTGATAAAAGTAGAGAAGACACTCCTTATGCTCTGTGTGTGTGTCACAAAGAGCCAAATAAATTTACTTCCAGTTGGATCGGCAGTTTAAATTGCAGAAAAGTGTGCATACATTTATGTTCCTTCCTTCAATTGTATCCTTTCTGTTTACATATATAATAATTCCCATATATTTTTTTCCATGGAGAAAAAAAATGTATGTATTTCACAAATTTACCATTTCTTCCGCATATACTGAACTTAGATTTCTCCCTAATACTTTTTCCAGTCACATTGGTACTAACATATGCTAATCCACACACGACAAAAGACAATTCTGTATCCAAGTCATGCAGAGACGCCTTTGCTGTATGCATTTTATGAGATGATGATACGCACCCGAAAATGGCATCGTCCTCTCCTCAACACTCTCAAGTCCCTTTCTCTCCTTCTCTATCTTCTCCCTTTTTTTACGAGGTCAAAGGAAAAAAGCAATGCAAATAAGCTTTTCACTATACAAACAACATCCTTCCGAGTCTCGGGTCTGCACGATATAGTATGCACAAGCATGTACATGACATTTTCCAAAAGGATGGCATTGAAATGTAAGCCCAACATTTTCATACATTTTTCTCTATGTATGTATACTTACTTCACGTCATCGCACTTTTTTTCCCTTCTCCTTGACTGACACATGCACTTTACATACTTTAAATAAGAATTTCACCGATTTCGCCCAAATTTTCCGCTTCCTCAAAACTACAATTCCTTTGCATCTTATAAATCCTCAAATACCTTTGTCAATCTTCACTTCCAATAAATCATCTCACGAATCAGATTTCCTTCGGGAAATGACACAGATTCCTTCTAATACTATCTACATACATACTACACTACATACTACATACATTTGATTTTTTATGCCTACTCACATTTTACTTCTTTAGAAATATACATATAGTAAGCTTATGCAGATACAAGTGTAAAGGGTACCTTCACCAAAAACTATCATTCAAATATTGAGTAGCCAGCTTTCCCTAAGTAAGTCCAACTTATGAACTCCCCCAAAAATATCTTATCCTTGTACATACAGTGTTGTAGAAGCATTTTGCAAATAACGTTGCACTAGTACATATTTCTTATTTAAACCTCCAAGCAACTTTTCTACTTGGTAACAAATTTTCCTTAAAACCTCGGGAAAAAAAACCTCCACAAAAATCAGAATTCAAGGTAAAATAATATATTAAAGGTCCCCGCTATACACAAGATACATGACGTGTGAGCGTGTTTCACACATCAGATCATTTTAATTTAAGGAAAATTATAAATAATAATTATTGCTATAGCGTAATTATTTACACTTTTGCAAATTATACGTATTAGACATGAAAGACTTCAAGATTATGATCTTCACAAATTCTCAGCCTCACACATTAATTACTTCCTCGACCCTTCCTTTGAGACTCCATCAAACTCATTAATATTCATATAAATGGTCAATCAAATGGTCAAAACTGCTAGAGCTATCAGAATTAGCCTGATTTTCTAGCATAAAAAACAACTCATTAATTCTCATAAAAAATCTTTCCTATTGCGAGGAAAATATTAATACTGATAAAAATCCTATTTCACGCCATACCACCCATTAAGTCCCATTCAAATGAATTTAATGGTATCTATGCAATAATGTGTGAGTCGCTAGTATCTACATACATAATTTCAGAATACGTCGTCGTCCACCTACATACGCAGCAACTAACTTGTACAAACCACTTGTCTGTGCATGTCTAATTGTTAGAGTTGAGTTTTGCTGTAGAGTATATCTATTCGTAAATAATTTATTTCAATGCGATTTTAATTAATTGCTTGTAACTCTGCTCACATCACAATGGAAGTATATGCAAATGTACCAGTACCTACGGATTTTTTCCACGTCATAAGTGCTTGTACGTTCCTACAAAGTCCAAAAGGACAAACAAGGAGTTAAGGGAGAAAAAACTCAGTTGTGTCAAGAGCAGATGAGAAAGGAAAACATGTCATATAATATATTACATGTGTTCAATCCTACAAAATGCAAATAAAACCTTTCATGTAAAATTCTACTTAAATTCTGTTAAGAACCAAATGGAACCAACGAACTTGTGCTGCTTTGGAGCTCTAACGCATACAATAATAATAATTGTAGAGTTCCAGATAAAAATATGCTAGAATGATGTTGTACATAAAGGAAAAATTTATAAATTAACATTAGATAAACATTATACACCTGTTCACAGAAAATTTATAGATTAGAAAACAGCGCGTGGTCTTTACCGGAATTCCTTGACTTTGACTTTTAGTACCACAAGAACAAATTAATTGTTGAGCGTTATATGCTCCAAGTAAAACAAGGAGAGTAATTTTTCAGGAACTATAAATTGACAAAATCCAACAACAATTCCTGTCTAAAAATATCCAATAATTTTAAATTAATTCAATATAAGATTTTGTAAGGTGTGAGCAAATACATACAAAAATGTCATTGATGTTTCTGAGGAAAAGGGTATTCATTAATTACTGCAGAGAGATAGAGAGAGAGAGAGAGACAGAAGGAGCAAGCGTGTAGCGTATTTAGCTAGTTTGCATAAATAATCTTCTCCGCCCGTATTCGCCACTTCGCTATACTACAAGTAAGTACAAAAGACGAACAGACACGTTGAGGAAGAGCAGCTTTCTTGTAACGCCTTTAATAAGATAATGACATGTATGAGCGAGAATCTCCCCAAGCGAAATCTGACGCCCAATCAAACTAACAAAGTAAATTGTGCCGCTGCTGCTGTAATAAAAAGAAAAAAGATCTCCAGTTGAGCTTAACATGCACATAAGAACTTCCAAACTCATTTTAACTTGTCTTTCCCCCAACTGCTGCGTCAACATCCATTATATACATTTTAATACCTATTATTTATTTACAAATTAATAAGTAAACAATATTCAAAAACGCCACAATAACCATGTTCCTGATTCAAAACTCATTTTTTCTCTCGCTCCATCAATATGCAGTCCCTCATACTTTAGAACCTTCAACCCTAAAACAAAATATTAACAAAAAATAACAACCCTGGTCAGACCTGCACACAAATCTGCAATCCTTTCCTCATCACGTCCTATACCTAACACACAAATATTGTTTTGAAGGTAATAAAAATGTTACTTTGCTCGTATGTACAATGTACAACTGTGGCAATGAGTAAAAAATATCTTAACAAAATATATCCTGATTCCCCTGAACTGCAACAAACTGAGGTGAAATAAAAAAAATCCCTGCACTACATCCAATTATTTCCAAGTAATCTTCATCTTGCCACTGCCACTGGTACTACCCAAAGTAAAACAGTCCGTGATAATTGAGATTCTGCATCCGTTTACAATTTTATTCGAGAAAAACCAATGCACTCAATCATTGCCAGTTCAACGATACCCGTTATACTTGCTAACAATCTACTTATACAGTAGCAAGTCTACAATTCTTAAGCTGTTAATCTTGAAAAAAAACCCAAGTAAATTCCACAAGATAGACAAGTTATCTTGCGTGTTGCATACATGCAAAACAGATTAGAAGATAACATAATTGTTATTGTCCTGTCTCTACAGTGTGGGAAGCCTCACTTGAATCATTCACCCTGAGTCTCAGGGCCTGAGAAATGTAATGTCATCATATAAACCAAAAGCATTTAGATCAACTGAGAAGTTCAATCATCTTTACTTTATATCTTAATAAATCTAATCGACGTCACTTAACCATTACTTAAATAGTTAATCCTACTCCACTCATCTTCCTATAGGACAAGTCAAATATACATACAACATTACCATTTATCTTGCAAAATGAAAAAAAACAACCCGCTTCCCAACATTTCA
>JAQFXU010002522.1:0-20302 GCA_034693705.1 Spatulosminthurus flaviceps
AAAAAACCATTCACTCAGTTTTCAGGAATTCAAGATTGTTATTGTAAAAGCTCTTAGGTAATTAAAATAAATAATAATTTGTGTTAATTAAATAGTATAACTAATTAGCATTGGCAAAATGGCGGGCATCGCCCCACCGACAACCTGGAGAAAAGTAGGGGACAAGATAGGAGATCTCAAGGAATCGGGCCGAGGTTCAGCCACGGACTTGACAGAATTCGTGGGAAATAAGGTGCGTGGGGATTTTCAAATCCATCAATTAATGTCGTACATTTAAATTTTAATTTCTTTGTCTGCTGTCTGCTATGGACTTTGACTGTTGTCTGTCGTCTGCCACTCTGTCAAAATTGTTGGGAACTTGGTTCCTTTGTATTATGTAGATTGAGCTAATGAAACAAACTCAAACACGGATAAAGCGTGCGGCTCTACTTGGAGGTTTCGTGCCGGATTATATTCTTTTAGATGAGGATTTGGTTGTGCCTTCATTAAGGAAATTTACAGCGGTGGTGTTTATGACGGACATTTCCGGCTTCACTGCTCTAACTGAGGCTTATAGTTTGAGGGGGAAGGGTGGGACGGATAATTTGACAAAGACTCTGGCAAGTTATATGGGGCCGTTGGCGGAGTGCATTTTGAGAATTGATGGGGACATTATTAAGTTTGCGGGGGATGCCTTTTTGTCTCTGTGGGAATTTAAAGAGTACACTGAAGTTCCCGAGTTGTTGCAGAAAGTCACAGATTGTGCCTTGTATTGTCAGGAAAAGTATGGCTCGTATGTGACGGATGTGCAAATTACAATTCGAGGTATGTATTTCAATGTGAAGAGTTAAAGGAACTGAATGAAAGGATGCTGTATCTGAAATTCTCCTTATTTTTTGAATGACATCTCGATGCAAATGGTTCGTGGTTAACCTTGATTATCATTGTAACATTTAATGAATAAATGTGTTATGCGTTTACAGTTAAAATTGGTATTGGAGTAGGCGAATGCTACGCCTCCGGACTTGGAGACCCAACCTACCATCATTATGCTGTGTATGGACCAGGGGTGTATGCAGCATCTGGGGGGGAGCATATGTGTGAGTCTGGTGATGTGGTCATTCATCCTTCCGCTTGGCAGTATTGCAATCCCAATCATTTCGTCGTTACAGACAAGGGGGATGGTTTTAAAAAAGTTACAGACATTCTTCATTTCATAAATCCCGCAAAACGAGGTCGACCTATTGTCTCACAGAGGATCAAATCTTCCGCAACCAATAAAAACAAGGTGTCAGTTGCTGAAGCGCACGACCTAAGTAAGTTACGCACCATGTACATGGTGATGGTCTCAATAATGTATGTATTTCCGGGGAACCATACAGTTTGACCCAGATTTCGGTCTACAATGGGACAAAATGTTGGTCACGTCGGTCAGAATTTTGACCACAATCACCAAAATATTTATCATATCACGAACATTTTGAACACATTGATCAAAATGTTGAAAACCATTTCAAGTACATAATCGGCTGACTACAACATGGAAGTTACATACTACATTTATAACGACCAGTTCCATCCGCCTCACCACCTCGAGCTTGACCAGTCCAATTTTGAGCTCCTGTGAACACCACTTTCAGTTATGGGTCACTTGGGTCACTGTTTGAGTGTTTTTAATTTTGTCAATGTATGTTTTCAGTTCGACCACATCTTGACCTGACGTTTCAGACTATATGTGAAGACAGGCTGAGGAAATACGTGATTCCACCTGTCATTAAAAAGGTAGGGCAAATAATTGTCGAAATTTCGAATGAGACTGCTAAACTTTTTTTCTCTTTTGCAGCTCGATAACGATGTTCCTCTGGGATACTTAAACGAATCCCGAATGGTCTCCATATGCTTCATCCACGTAGACTACGGAGTCATTGAATACTCAGATCCGTAATAGTTTACAAGTCACTGATGATTCTGACTTTTGTATGGAAACTAATTTTGTACGGATTTTCAGGCAGTATGGGAAGAAACTATCGGATATTGTCCTGAAGGGATTTTTAACGATCCTGATGGGTGCAACTAATCTCAATGGTTGCTTGACTAAAGTAATCATGTTCGACAAAGGTCTAACTTACCTGGTTGTTTTTGGACTCCCTGGCTATATGCAAGACAATCAAGTAAAAATGATATTTTTATCGGCCTGAGATTATATAATGGGTCAAAAATTGGGTAACGTAACGGCAGTTTTTATTTGTGTTCCAGGTATCCAATTCGTTAAATTTTGCTTTTAAAATAAAGCCAGCCTTGAAAGCGATTGGATCTGTGCAGAATGTCTCGATTGGATGCACTACTGGGTCCACCTACTGCGGTATATTGGGTCATCCTCGTAGACATGAGTACACTGTCATCGGGAAGAAAGTCAACAAGGCTGCGAGACTTATGTGCTATTATCCTGGGAAGGTCACGTGTGATCAGGATACATATTATAGCTCGAAATTACCAGCCCATTATTTCCAACAGCTTGAGGCTAAAGCTTTAAAGGGGATTTCAAATGTGGGCCAGATTTTTGAGTATCTCAGCTCTGATAGGTAAATTGACTGACGTAATCAATTCACACATAAATTCTGGTCAGAACAGTACAAGTTGTAACCTCGAGTATGTTAATTGTCAATTCTGGTCTCGTCGGTGGTTATCGTCGTCGCACCGACCAAAATCATTGTAACACTACTAACCAGAATAATGGTCACACTACTGACCACAATAATGGTCGCAGTACTTTTTTTTCCAACTTTATTAAAACTTTATTTAACATTTTTAACACTGGTCGCAGTACTGATCAGAATATTGGTCACACTACTGACCAGAGTCATGGTCACACTACAGACCAGATTCATGGTCACACAACTGACCAGAATCATGGTCACATTACTGACTAGAATCATGGACATACTACTGACCACAATAATGGACAAACTACTGACCATAATAATGATCACACTACTGACCATAATAATGGTCACACTACTGACCATAATAATAGTCACACTATTCATGGTCACACTACTGACCAGAATCATGGTCAAACCGACTAAAGTTGAGGAGTTGTCGCACCGGTCGCAATCATGACCACATCGGCCAAGAAATTATAGTGATATTGTGAATATCGGCAAAAGAGAGATGCGATGCATTTATTTTTTAATAATATTTTCTCGATAATGTCCAGCGATGAGGACCGTGCTGTTAGAAAATTTGAGTACCCAATTTTGAACCGTCGATATGAGCTGGATGTAATTGATGGTTGCATGAAGTCAGCTCAGCAACAGTTCCGATGGGCAAGTTTCCATTAAATATTCACAAATATCCAGTAATTTTTTTCTGACCAATCGATTTTACCATTATTGCTTGTAATTCAGAATTTACTGGCCAAGCAAGGTCTCATGCGATCTCACAGTGCCATGGATTTCGTGTCATCTGGGGTTTGGATTATTGTGGTAGAAGGTGAAAATGGGATTGGGAAGAGTCGAATTCTAGCAGAGGCCATCAAACAGGCGGAAGCAACCGAGTGGCTAATTTACTCCGTTGCTCTAACCCTTCAGCACGCGGCTTTTAGGTAATGAGAAATAAAAATGGTATACTTTTTTTTCGAAAACATATAACAATTTGTTATTGCAGCCTTTACGCCGTAACTGCTATCCTCCTTCAAGTTTTCCAACTGCAAGGTTTAAGGACTCCACAGGAAAGGGAGGAAAAATTGAGGGAAATCGCATCGGCGAGTGGTGATTCAGAAATTATTTCTGGACTCCCTACATTAAATGAAGTTCTGCATCTGAAACTTCAAAATCCACAAAAGTCGGTTTAAAAAATACCCCCAATATTTAATTGCATATTTTTGAAATCATCTGATCTGTTGAAACTTTGATCATATCTCATCATAATACTTCGTCACATCATTGAATTTTAAAATCTAGATTCGCCTACGCCGATGCAAAATCTCGTCATGCCTTTGCTCAACACACGGTGGTCCAATTAATTCGGCATGCATTCCCGGATAAAATGCTCCTGTTCTGCGTTGAAGATGCCCACTACATGCAGCAAATATCATGGGAGTATTTGAATCACATTTCTCGGCTTCCAAATGTCATCACATTGATGACACTTCGACGGAATTCCGATGGTACCCCCAAAATACCCGATGTGGCCTACAAAATGTGTTATCATTCTCCCCATGTTAAAACCATTGCGTTAAAAGGACTTCCAGAAAAATACATTGTGCCACTTGCATGCCAGCTCTTGGAAGTAAAAGGGATTCCAGCAGATTTGGAGAAGTGAGAACTTTTTTTGAAGTATTTTATTTCCGTATGTCAATTTTATTTAATTTTTCCACACAGGGTCTTGGCAGCCAAAAGCCAAGGGAATCCCGTTTGGATTGAGGACGTACTTAATGACTTGCTACTACAGACAAAAATTAAAATAATTGAGAGCACCCAAGCTCCGAAGGGAATTAAGATGGAATTTGCATTTCCCAAATTTATTGTCAGAGAACCGTAAGTATTTTTCTCCTTTAAAATTAATTTACATTTTTTCGGTACGTTCCCAGCAAATTGGTAGTATTAAAACAAAGGGGTACAACAAGTTCTGAATTTTCCTGTCAGTCAGTGATAAATTACCGATTTTTCCTAAATTAATTTGAAAATTTCAAAAGAAGGGAAAAATCTGGAGTTGTCCTGTTCCAGGATTTTAAATAAATGTTTCATCAGAAAAGGATGCGATGCGACCATATTTTCGAAGTTGTAATGGTGTTTTTGGTCTTGGTATGCGTGTTTGTTATGAAGTGACTCAATAATTTTCGTATAAAATTACATTTAAATAATTTAGGCAAGGAAAGAACAAGGCACTAGGTCAAATTGCCTCGTTAATTGGCGGTTCGGGGGAAAATTTAGACGTATGTCACTATCATTTAAAGCTTCGATGAGATTGCACCAAACTGTTAAACTTGATTTTGTGTAGAAAACTGAAGACATGTAAATGATTGATCATAGAGTTCAGCAAGGATAGAGTCGGATGAAGGTCAAAAGGGTCAGCGAACTCGATTTAATCCAGAGACAAGGATTTGCTTGATTAAATCCAACACTACCATTAATGCTAGTACTTTGAGTGGGGGATTGAAAGGTTAGTCTCATTCTAAATTTTGTTTAGAATAACTTTCCTATTTATTTAGCACTCACGTTTCTTGGGTATCAAGTATAGGTTTTTACATCTGTTTTGGCTTCCACTTTTTATGAGCTTAGTCTAAAGTCTTTATCCTCTAAAATGTCAAGAGAATCGGTCAAAATTTCGATTATATGAAAGTTTTGCATTTGTCAGAAAATTTTGAAGACATCACTAAAAATTCAGTTTGCATCGCTCAAAATTTCGTAGACACCATGTTAAAACATTTTGCATGGGTAAAATTACAGTAACCTAACGGGGTTGATGAAAAATTCAATTAAACCAGCAACTATCAACTTTGCGTCAATATAGTTTTTAAAACACAATAGTTATTTTAATGTGTGAACTGCCAAATTTTTGTCAAATCCATGCTTATTTACCTAGCTTTGCTAAAATATGCATAGATAAAAAATGGGTAGGAACGTCGGGGATTTCGTTAGTCACATCTCGTTCGTATTCGCAGTAAAATAGTAATGAGTTTCACCTTCCTACTTGTCCAGAACTGGTCCTCGACACTTTCGACTCCCTCACAACCACGGAACAGCTGGTGGTGAAATGCGCGTGTGTTTTGGGTCAGAAGTTCAGCAGGGTGATGCTTCACAGGCTATTGCCATCGTATGGAAAAGAGGCACGAAAGTACCTTGAATGTTTTCAAACTTTAATGGAAAATCGGATTTTTCAATGTGGCTCCGCCTCGAGGACGAAAAAGAGCAAGAGCAAAGACAAAGTTTCAATGTCGGGTAGTAGACACGTGGAATGCACCTGCAAAATTGGCCAGTCTTTCACGGGTAGCGTTTTACAATTTAAAAGAAAGATTCAGAAAAAGAATATAATTTGTATTAAATAATTTAAAATGATTTTGTTACCATTTTTATTGCAGCCTTCTTTACCGGGGACTACCAAGAAGATTTGACACAGCTGAATTTGCCTAAATACGTGTATTGTAGGTTCACTGAATTTACTAAAGTAAGCAAAGTTTAGTTCAGTATAAATAAAAATCTCCATTGGATGATTATGGAATGGGATTTAATTTTGGTGTTGTATTTAAAAGGAAAATATGAAAGACGTCATTTATGAACTCCTTACCGAGGATCTTCGGAAGGATCTTCACTTGAAAGCCGGAAAATATTTGGAAACGACTGTGGTTCAATGCGTTAGTTGTGGCGGCACCGATCCAACCTACATCTACGGATTTAGTCTCGATGATGCAGAAATGATGGGTGGAGAGACTGAGGTTAGTTTCTACTCGATTAGAACTGCTTCTCCCATCAAAGATTCCGATAAAGTTTCGATTTCGTTCGTATCGTCTAAAATTCATTTAATGATGGTCAAAATTTCGCTTAAACCATGGGAAACAGTCACATTGTTAATGTCACATTGATGGATAATTGTCTCACACAGATCTTTTATCCTTAGGAAGACGGTATGGCCCTGGGGATGGACAGAATGAAAGCGAAAAAGCGAAAGTTCACTTCCGAGTCAAGTATTCGTACAATGGAGGGTAGTTCGAGAGTTAAGCAGCATCGTTCAAGAGCTGGCAGCAGAACGTCCCGTCAATTGTCCTCCTCAGGGGATACTCCCAACAAAATGAGCAGTGACAGGTTCTTAAAAATCTACAATGCCTTCTCAATTCAACCTTAAACAAAACTTGAGTTAAGATTCACTTTCATCAATAGCGGCAGGCAGGCACCTTTAAGCATAACCAAACGACTGGATGGTTTAGGAAAAAAATTTGAGACCGTCGGTGGCGCTGGGAGTCAATTAGCCGGAATTGAGTTGGACATCCTCCGGTCTTTGGTTCATTATGCTCATGAGCGGCAAGGAAATATCTTTGTTCGATGCTGCTTTCGAAAAAATTACGTGGAACTGGAGGAAGCCACCCGTCAACGAGAATCTCCAGCAGTTTCGACTGGTAAAAATAATTCCGGAAGTAGTAACGAAAAGAGGACCAGTTCGAAAAAAGGCTCTGTTTCTATTGCCGGAAGTGGAGGTCCTGAAAAATCCGTGGTTAATGCACAGAGCACAATTACGTCGAGCAGCACAGATGATAGTGACCTTGCTGCGGATGAGGACACAGAATTTTATGATTTTAGAGGCTGTGACTGTACAGCGATTCAAGCTTTGGTTTTCATTGAAATTATCAGACACTATAAAAAAGCTGGTGAGCTCTTGCATCCTTTTAAAAATTCCATGGGAAGTGAGAGCTTTCTGAAAATTCAAAATTCCTTTTTAACCCAAAAGTTTTGCTGGTGGGAGTATAGCTCTCGTGATGAATTAATTTGTGATACCGCAGAAAAATTTGGAAAATGTATAATGCATTCACTGGAAGCAGCAGAGGCGACCGTGACTGTAGGAAATAATAACCAAGCCCTAAACTATATCGAAGACACCCGCAAAATGATAGACGTGAGTTTCAATCTCTAGCAAAAAGCATGAAAACTTGAGCCCATTGAATTTTCCAGTTTTATTCCAGGATATTGACAACGGAGTGATAAAAGCCCCAAACCCTGAGGACGCAGATGATCTTCTGATAATCGATCGGGAGTACAATCGGAAAGTGAATTTTTTAATGGGACTAGCGAATTATGAAATTGGAGCTGTTGAGAGTTCTAAGGCTTACTTCATGAAGTATTGTTCGCATTTTTATACAGTAAAAACACGTACCTCAAAACTTTAAGCGCTATTTTTAAAGCTTTTCTTTCCAGAGCCTTAAAATTGCTGGGGATTGACATTCCGGATGAAACAAAAAAGTCCAAAATCTTGTGTCTCATCAAAATGGCGAATATCAAGCTCTGGAGGATGTTTCATGCCCCCAAATGTTTTCGAATTCAGGGCAAAGGTCAACAGGGAGATGAGGTGTAAGTTTTCCAGAATTGGGTTTACATATCATTTCATTTATTTTTAGCGAGATTTGAAATGATTTTTATTTTTTATAGAACGGTAATATTCACCATGAAAAATCGCTCGCTCTCCTACCTCCGATCCATTTTTCTTCATGAGGGAAATTTTGAAGTGTCCATGCTTATGGCTCTATGGCAAGTCATTTTGGTGCTGGATTCGGGCGAGTATATACACGTACGTTGCTGAATAATTATGAGTTGCTTAGAATACACAGAATTTTCTCCGTGTGAGCTTTGGAAGCGTGTAGATATTTTTCCACAAATTATTTCGGTAGAAATCCTTCGAGTCACACGGAAATTAGACCCGTAATACAATTAAACCCAGAAAATAGAATTTTATTCATAAATAGTTTTCTTACACTTCAGGATAAAATCCCTGCTTACTGTACAATGATGGAGATGTACACGCGCATAGGACGCCATGGCAAGGCCCGTTATTACGAGAAAATGTCCATGGATATCATACGAACGAACTTAGGCTGTGAGGAGCAAGTCGACCCAATAGGCTTACTCACTTGTGCCAACTTATTCATGACTCTTGCCGATGTTCGGTAAAACTTTCCACTTTAGTTGGCCAATTCGAATTTGATAAGAACAATTTTTTAAAATTATAATTTGTTTTTAAAGCTTCACACGTGGGCAAATCGATTCATCCCTTGAAAGTGGATATTTAGTCCTTCGGCTTTCTAAATTACTTCACGATAATGGACTCACCTGTCATAATTTACCTACATTAATTCGATGTCTCTTGTTCTCCCTTAAAATTGCCGATGCAACTGAAGCGCTCAATAACCTTTGGTAAATTGCCGTCAGCATTTCATAGTACAGAACTAATTTAAAAAATAAAATCCCCTCTACCCCAGGTTCACTGCACAAGCAGATGATTTTTGGATCGGTTCCGCTTGGTATTATGGTCTGGTTTTGGATTTTATTTTGGAGTTGGGCTGCGCAGTGGAGAATTTCTATCAGTAAGAACACATAAATAAAAATTTGTGCTGATGCGACCGAAATTTCGGTGGATGCGAAAGTAAAAATTTGGCTCCTCTTACCAAAATTTCTATGGACTGGAAATTAATTGTGATTAAAGGAACGTGTGCATGTTTTAGCGTGCAACAATTTGTATTGGGCAAGGACTGGGAGGAAGACATGGCGCTTTTTAAAGAACGGGATTTACAATTCAATTTTGAGACCAGTCTCGCTTTGTGGTATGCTCGATTTAGTAAGTGGGAGGAATGTACGGAGTGGATAGTTAAAGTAAGTGTATACATATACATGTGGCCAAAATAATTAGTTGGAAATGATGTTTTCAAATTTTGATAAATTATTATTTGTAATGATGATATTTTTCTAGGCTGAGTTACATATGAGCGGTTCAAATTCATTGTGGAGTATTGGTGGGCATTTGAAGCTTCTACAAGTCTATTTGATACGAGCAAATTTTCATCAAGTAAAGAAGCGATATAGTTTATTTGCTGCGGATCAAGAGCAAGTTAATAGCTTAATTGGTGCTTTAAATAAGCGAATACAGGCAACTCCTATTTACAAACCAAGGTGAAATATTTACAGCTCAGTTTCCTCTCAAATATCAGCAGGCATACATTGCATGGCTGACGGTCAAAATTTGACCAAATTTTGTTGAGCTCTATTGAGGTTTTGATAACGTCGGTGGAAATTATTGCAAATTTGTTTAAGGATTGTGAGCATCAAATTTTTTAATTGTTGAATAATTGTGTCACTGAGGTGATTGTTCAATTTATAGGTTCTTCCACATGCGGGCGTACAACCACCGAATATTGAACAACAGGAAGCGATCGGAACTTCTCCTGAGGAAAGCATCTTCCTTAGCAAAGCAGCAAAACAATCGATTGGAAGTTGAATTCGTGAAGCATAGTCGATTAGTTTGGGCTGCCATGGCCAACCCTGCCATTAAATACTACTGGTCAGAGCATGCAGACCAACCCATAATAAATTGGAATGCTCCAAGTAGCATCCCATGGGCTAATATACTCTATTCCCTACCCTTGCCAGCGTGGACCTAAACCCCGAGTTGTGTAAACAGGTCCAATTACTATGAAAAACGGACTCTGTGATTTCAGCGTAACTAGTCAATGTAAAAATTCAATAAAATCAGTTCAAATTTGGGTTTGAATTTTATGCCAAGAATTCAAAATTTGGATTGTTAGAAAAATGTTACATTTTATTTCGTAGATGTATTTACCTTGAACTTATTCATACATATTTTATATATGGCTATTGACTTATTCTCTAGAATCAGGGATGTACGTAAATTAATCATAGTTGTAAGATTATGTGTACATTAAAGAATTTTTAACAGTATAATCCTTGCACAAAATCATAATGTAATACTTTTGTACATGAGCATAGTTACTATAAATATAGTGCAAACTAGAAATATTTTTACATACATAAAAAATTACGATCATTTCTAGGGAAGTTCTCACGAATTATATGTATAACATTTCACATCTCAAGTTTGATTGAAAATTAGAATAATTATTTCAGGACCGGAGCTTAGACCAAAATTTTAATATTAACAAGTTTGACCGTAACTTTGACCTAAATTAAAGAGCTTTCATAATCATAACTTGTCTATGGGGTAGTGAAGAACTAGAGATTTGTTCCATATTAAGACCAAGTGTTTGACCCTAATTTAGACCAAACGTTTGACCATCATGTGGACGAAAAGATGGATACAAATATAGACCTACAACTTGACCCTAGTTTGTGGGAAGTAACTTTGACCTCGCGTTCAACCCAATATTCTACAGAAACTGATCAAGATTTCTAGACAGAACAAATGCCAGGTAGATAATTAGACCGACAGACGTCAACAATCTTTCGACCAATCCATAAGGTAAGGCTGTGACAACAATAAGTGCATGTGTTTAACCAAAACTATAGTATTCGTAAAGATATTTCTAAATCTAGATTTACAAAGACTCAAAGACTGTTCTGCGTAAATTCTACTGCCTAACTTAAGACAAAAAGATTTCAATATATGTAAAATGATAAAAATATTATTTTTTATTAGTATCAAGCTTATCCTTAGAATTATTTGCGTTGGCGTCCCCAGCAGCCACAGAAGGAAGAGGATCTTTTTTTTCACCCAGGTTTATCTCAACATTAACGTCTCCTCTGGTGCAGGGAGGTTCGGAGGTAGCTTTGGTAGCTACACCAACTTGTAATTTTGCCTCCAAGTCCGCGATGCATTTTTGGATGAGTTTGATACATGCTTTACGAGCATTACGGACGTTCTCCTTACCCTCAGTCTCAATATTATCCAATTTGATTAAATTTCTTGTGAGCATCTCATCCAAGTACAAATACTCCTTATTTTTTGTGTTCCCGACAAGTTCCTTGATTTGCTTCTCCAATTGCTGCACATCTTGTGAGACAGCTTCAACCTTGTCCAGTTGGGAAGATGCAGGGGTGGGTTTCTTTTGTGGGGGAGGGACAGACTGAGATTCATCTGAGGAGTTTGCTTGATGAGGGCTAGAAGGTTGCGCATTTACGTTATTGAAATTGAATTTAGTTGGTTGGTTATTTTTAGGTGATGTCGCACGTGGTCCACTCTCGTTATGCACATGCAAATTATTGAAAGTTGGTGACTGCGCATGAGCATTGGCAAAATTGGTGTTCTGCGCATTCAAATTATTGAAACTTGGTGATTGCGCCGGTGCACTTGGAAATTTTGGGGATTGTAGCGGTGCATTTGGAAATTTTGGGGACTGTACCGGTGCAGTTGGGAATTTGGGGGACTGCACAGGTGTGGTGGCAGCATTGCCGTTGGAAATAGGGATATTCTGAGCACTGGTTGTGTTTTGCGCTGAAGCGCCAGAATTAGAGTTCGCGAAGGACCGGTTTGATTTCAAATCTTCTGAGGGCGAGGGCGGCTGATTCGGATGTTCAAATTTGAGGTGCGCATTCTTATTTTTAGGGCTCCTGGGTGGAGGTGAAGGGGGTTTATTTTCTTGGGTTGAGGCTGAGGGTGGGGCAGGCATTGGAATAGGCTCCAACTGGACGGGAGGAGGGGTATTATTTCTGGAGGGACTGTTCCTTTTATTCTGGGACGGAGCAACGATGGGATTCCCAGCGGGTCCCGATGATTTCTGAATACCCTCAACAGTAATAGGGATGTGTCGAACAGTGTTGTTATTTGAATTATTATTATAGCTGGGGCTGTGAATAGGCGTGTGAATTGGAGTCGCATCCAAAAAAGGACTGCTGGCCCTCCCTCCATGTAAATGGTCAGTTTGGACGAGTGGAGGTGGAATAATTTTGGTACGTGGGACCTTCGACCCTCTGAAATCCTCATTAGCTTGTTTGAAACAATCTGGAATCTCAATTCGATTTATGGGCTGTTGTTTCGGGTCAAACTCAACAAATTCCATGTCCATGTCATCATCATTCAATTGATTCTTCATATTCTCTTCTAAGATCCGGATGGGGATGAAATGACCCGCCTCGGAGGAACACGTTCCAGATGAAGCGGATGTGTTATTATTGCCATTGCCATCCATTCTTTGGTGGGATCCAAAAGGATTCTCGTCCCACGGATTCCCTCTTTTCATATGCTCCGCAAACATTTAGTCGCTAGTGTGGGTGATCTTCTTTTACTTCTTGTTGTTGTTGTTTACTTTGCTTGTTGTGGGAAACTTGCTCCTCGTTTAATGTGCTTCTTATTTGCCTGTAAATACAAATAAAAACAGTTTTCAATTAGTTGAATAACCCTCTTTAGGAACTTATTTTTCTATTTCGAGCCTTAATTTAAATTCCTCAAGCTTACGAGTTTTACATTTATTAGCCCATAAGTTACCCATGATTTCTACTATTGCCTTTTTTAGTTGTTACTCAATTTGGTAATTTTCGTTTCAACACTCACAACGTAAATATTTACATTGTAATCAAATTGATTTTAATGTAACCTTGAGTATTCCACTGTCACTAAATGTAATAGTTACTGGTCTCAGATGTCAACACCATACTCATTGAGCACTAAATATCTACTTAAAATACATTATGGCTTCTTGGCAATCTATTTTGCTTGCCTGACAGCATCCAAATCCAAGTTGCTAAATGAGATGGCTCAACATTTACAATTGGGCATTTTACTCTCCGACCGATACACACTACTAGTTGATATGACGGAATTTCGTCCTACATAACTTTCAAGCAAAATTTCGACTAATGCATACAAAATTTTGACTAAACAAAATCTGATTCGCTCAACCAAAACCATGTAAGTTAAAGTTTAGTCTACACAAGCAAAGAAACTATACCGTAACTACGACCGGAGCAGGTGAAATTCAAACCAATTCAACAGATGCTGAAAAGGAAGCTCGTAGGAGACTGAATGTACCAATACTCACATAATACAGCGTAATTAGCATTAAGTGTGATAAGAATGTAGCGTTGCTTTAAAGGAATGCATTTTCGGAATTTAAGTTATGGTATTTGGGGGAAAGAATTGATAAGATTCTTTACAAATACAATTCTCAAATATTTTTCAGGCATGATATTCACAATCATCGCACATCCTTCTCTTTAAATATTTAAAAATATTTATTATAAAATGTTTTTCAATATTCAAACCTCCCCTATACCTCCACTCAAAGCATATGTAATATAATACGCCTGTAATTTTAAAACCTTAAGAATTCCTTCTATCAACTGCATTTCAACTTCATCACTACTGTAAGTACTTCCAAACTCAAAAAAGGTATCACAGAAAATTCAACTTATTAGGAACTTGACGTGTGTTCACTGGTCACCTGCACTCGCAATACAAATGCATTATACGCTAAACATAAAAAGACTTGGAATGTAACCAATTATAACCACTCAAGCCGAAAGTATAGTTAAAATTCAAAGAGAAGAGGCTTACAAGTAACTCTATATTAGACACAACGTAAAAAGTTATTGGAAAGGTGAAAACCGGGTAAAATGCAAATTGACGACTGATAGCTACAGAATATTTTGAGACCACGCTCACTTGCATTCAGAGAGAACACTTGGCAAAAATGTTGAAGGAATAAATAAATTGGCACATAAGAATATAGAATATACATAGGGACCCATAGGAACCTCCACATTTAACCTAGAAACCGATAAATAGAATGGATGAGAAGGATTTTTATCCCTTACCCAAAAATACTTGAAAATCCGTTTTTCTTTTAGCATGTGCAATTTGAAGGTATGTCCTTTCCACAGAATTCGATACACGCGTCAAGGTAAAACTGGGAATAAAAACACACTCTCCCAATGTTGTCTTGAATTCTTCTCACCCACGGCTCAAAATAGACGGGCTCTCCATCTGAAATAATAACGGCTTTGTAATGACAGCTCTCTCTATACTGGTGAACTAATCACATTTAACACAATAATAATTGTACACTTGGAAAAGTGTGACTTGGGAGAACAATTATTGAGTAAAAGGACGTGCTCTTATATGGAAGTGAGAGAGAGAGAGAGAGGTTGAAAAAAATTAACTGCATTGTTTGAATGTCCAAGGGAAAATGACGAGGTAGAGGGAATGTTTAGGTCATTTTATTGCCAATGGTCGTAGTACATTTGGTGATTTAATATATGGCAAAGGTTGCCCACGCTTTAGAAGGAAATTAGACCCTACGGCTATTTACGTTGTCCCAGTCCTTTCCCCATTGCAATGGATTGCTGAGTGTGGTGGAGTGTTTGAGGACGTAGGCTTGGGATATGTACTTGTATCTTTCTCCTCATTACCTTTTTTGGTTATTTTTATCGTAATGATTTTTTTCTGATTAAAGAGTTCTCTCTCTCTCTCGCTATGTCTAACAAGTGACTTGAAAAGGAAATCCTTGCGTCTTCCAACAATTTCACCTGTTACTCTGTCTCACACAAGGCTCTATAATCTGAAGATTGCTCATGTTTTTAATTGTAGGTTTTGAGGGCTTACGGAATTTTAACGGATTATAATTAATAACTTGTCTGGAAATTAATATGTATGAAGGTTTAAGGATGAACGACTTTCTATTTTTTAATATTATTTGAGGCGTCTACGGGGCTGACATTTTTGGGGGAAAATAGGGGCAATTATAGGGTAAATCAATTCAAGTTATACTAATTTCAATACCTTCCATAAAAATGAAGTGGCTTTGCCCTAAAAAATGCTTTTGATTAATTAAGTAATTTGTCCCTCAATTGTACTCGTGAATTTATTCTTGAACGCTCCCAATATTTTGTGGATACATTAATTTTTCCTGGCAATTAAGTTCTTAACGTTACCGAATATTTCGCCTCTTTTGCTCAAATATTTGGTCCCTTAAGCTCAAAAATATTGCACTCCTTGTACACGTGCACTTATTGTTAATTGTGTATTTCGCTACGCAAATTCGCTCATTAAATTCCTTTGAAAATGTTACTACCCTTAAATTCCTCAATTATTCCTTTCTCGATTTTTATTAGGATTTAAGAGCATATAAATTTCCTCAAAAATTTACCCAAGAATTTGCTTGATATTTCCTTGAAATAATTTCTCCGTAAGGTTTTCCTCAATAAAATCTATTTTACGTTAAAAAACACGTTCCTAATTTGGGTGGAAATAGTTTTGCTAAGAAATATTCACACAAAAGAATCTTAAAATTAGTCTAGACAATTTGACACTTAATAAAATAATTAGCTTTTTTATACACACACGGTGACTTAAAGTTTTTCACTAAATACCTATTTTTCTTTTATCATTAGGACCCCAGAAAGTATGATGGTGTAGTGGAAGTCAAAAATGTCTGTGTAAAGATATGGTCAATATGTATATGACAGGAGTATACGGCCAACCGGCAGTGTTAAGTAATGGGGAATATATTGGTGGATGCTAAAGATAAATATAAACAGGAAAGAGAAACTAAAAATTTTACCTGCGTAATATAAAGAGATCCAAAATATGGATGTGTTGATGGTTGAACAATTGTCACTTGAATGGAGGAGTTTGAAGAGGAAAGAGGTTAAAGCTTTCCAATATGTAAAATATGAGGGTGTTGGATGTTTTGTTGTGACTTTTGGCTATGAACCTGAGTCAAGTCAACTTCTCAATGCTTATACAGGACTCTTTAAGCAAAATACACCATTTACAATGCAGAGAGAATTTTGGATAGGGCAAGTAACATTGGAGTGATGTTGTCTTACTCTTGGCTGTGAGCACTACAGTGTCTTATTAAGATTTCACTGGATGTTGTGTAAATATATAGAACATTATTTTCTTATGTGGGATGACTTCACCGACGGACAGACAAGACTTGAATCATCGCCATATAGAAACACTTCAACCCACGTAGCTTTGTACACCCTGAGCATAGCTATGTGTGAAGGAGGTAGTGGTCTTTACAAGTGAAATGAGATGAGTGTGTTGCTGAAGCAAGTGGACTGGCTCTTTGGAGTGCATTCTGGCTACTTCTCGAAACTTCTTATCTTCCATGTAGTTTTTAATCTGCTATTTTGCTCTCTCTCCCTCCCTTTATTGTTTTGTCATTTTTGTCCGTGTATTTTTAGTGAATATTTTATATCAGAAAAGTTTTATACGTTTTTAGTCATTAAAACGCCTCTACGGGGATTTTTATGGTAGCATTTTTTCGTCCATGTTCTATCAGCTTTTCCCAGAATTCCTGCATGAATTCGTTTAGTCATTTTCAACAGCATATTTTTGTCAAATTTTCATGTATTTTTGCAAAGTTGGAAAAACAAAAAATATTTAAAAAACATTTCACCATGAAATTTAGAAAAACCGTTTGAGTTTTGCATTTTACAAATTTTCCCTGATATTTTGGGTTATACACGTTTTTCAAGAATATTTTTTCAGCTCTTTAAGTTTCTATTGTTTATTTTAACTTTTAGTCTCAACCCAACAAATTAACCTCATTTTGTATTTTCATGGAATTTCAAAAACGTTTTGATTGTTTCAAATCAGTTAAATTTTGAGTTGTATCCAATTTATTTATTATTTCCGTAAAATTTCTCTTAATTTAATCGCAAATTATTGCCACTCATTTTAATTCTATGGCTTCTCCGAAGTTTGTAAATAATTTTCTTCCAAAATTAAAAATCCGATTATTTTCTCAAAACATTTGCCAACAATTTTCCAAGAATTGTTGTTATTTGTAAAAATACATTTTTAACCACATATGAAGAAATTTACGTCGATATTCTTTAAATGTCTCTATACCATTTTCCTCCTATATATTTACCAAATGTTCCTACAAATGCAACCCAATTCTATACTAAAATCTTTTCTCATAAAATTCCCCATCCAAAATAATTATTGCAATTTTTTACTACTTTCTCAAAACCCCCAAAAAAATTACCACGAAATTTCCTCAATTCAAACACTACAAGACCATAACCCCAATAATATTAATAGTAGTGTGTGTAGTTGCTATACACAACATAACCATCTCCACTCCTCAGGATAAAGAGGATTTGAAAGTCATCCAAAAAACATAAAAAAAGTAATGGGTTATTACATATACTTTTCTATGCTAATAAAAAAATGCGAGAATTTCCTCCCTACCGCCTACACTCCCATAATAATCTGCACTCTGCACACGTAGCTATTCCTTGTTTTTAAAGGAGCTACTATTATTAACTCCATAAGAGAGAGAGAGGACTCACCCAATGTATTAAATCCCAACTCAATATTATTATTCACGGATGTATGCACAATTGGGGTTATGGTTTAAAAATAATTTACAAAAGGGAAAGAAAAAATCCACCAATTTTTTTCTCATTTCGTATTGGTTCGAAAAATTAATGTTTACATTTGTCTCATGACGCATTTAAATGTTTATGTGTGAAGATCCCTCCGTAAATATATATGGACTTCAAAAATATACACCTGCTCATATCACACCGAAATATGGTACCTTAAAGCTGAAAATGCAGTAACAAGGACGCGCTTTAACATACGTAGCTACATTAATAGGGACAAGTGTTTCACATTAGCGTAAATGGCGTCAAATTTTTTAACGTCTGCTGTCCTTAAATGTTATACAATTTTACCCTCTATTGAAAATACTCTGTAATTCTATATAGCAAGTACTATATATGCGTATGTATTTACATGCGTTTAAACGGGCTATTTGTATACATTGGGATGAGATGACAGGAACAACGAGCTTGTCCTGGCCTTTTAAACATGAACAAAAGCCTCATGCCCATATTCGACCATAAACACTATTATCAATGATTTCACCATAATGTCATGCACTTTTTACCATTTATCATAATATATACAAGGCAGAGCTTCTATAGAACATTAAATGCGCTTTTAAATCCTATGGCATTTGTAACCTGTCAGGGACCATTGCAAAGCATATAATAAAGCATCCACTTGGCGTCAGCTGTCACTCTCTATTCATTGCACTTGAACGTGTATGTAGAACTCCGTGTGTGTGTTTGGTAAATAGATACAATATTGTCTGCAAAAAATATATTAATGCTAGAGGACTGATTTTATCGTGATTGTATCGTTGTAAATGGTGCAAAGATGATACACTTGATGGGAAAACAAAATACATATGCACATATCCATAAATATTTTCCAATTTTTTTTGAATAGGTATAGTAAGATGCTAGGGGGAAAATTATTAGGGGCTGAATAAAATCAGTTAGAAAAAATAGCCATCAATTTGCATTTAAATAGCCAATGTTAAACAGGAAAAATGGGAGAATAATTGCCTTTGAATGTATAGGATCCTATACATTATCGTTTTGTGTGGTGCTCTTTATTTGCATATTAAACGATGCTCTTAGGTACAGTGCCCAATTTAGTAAGGACTAGCATAGGTTTTTAAACGTGTGTTTTTAAACCCAAGAATTTCTAGAGGGTGTCAAATATTTTTGGCCTGGATGTTTAAAAAATGATTGGGTTCCAGGAAAATGTTAAAATTTGGATTTGTGACAAAATATGTAGGGAAAATTATGTGAGAATAAATAAGTTTTTCCTTGGTTTGTAAAGTTAGGAACAAAGCACTGGAAAAATGGGGAAATTGATGGAATTGGAAAAAAAATTCGATTTGCAAAAATACTGGTGAAACATTTTAAATGTACTTTTAAGATTTGTTAAAATTTTGGAAAATTTTAGTAATTAGAGTTTTGCTAAATTTAGGAAAATTGTGCTTAATATCGTTTTTAGTTTTTGCTTGGTGAATTTCATGGGGTTAAAATTTTCTAGTCCCCTGTACCCGTGAATGTTATCAAACACCCTTCTTCAAAGAAAATGCAAATGCTGAGAAAAAACCTGCAGCCTAATATAACTCATAGTAATGGGCCATTTGCCATGTTTTACCATAGGAGGTACAGGCACTATAGTCCATATATTAAAACCCCAAAGAACCGTCCTAACCATTTTGGTACAAAGTGCAAGCCCAAGGTTGTAGGTCGTTGAAATATACACAAAAGAAAAAAGATCTTTTGAAAAAAAAGCTATGAAAAAACCAATTCTTTATGCCTTTGATATATTTTCATATATGCAAACTACCCATATAAAAAAAGGTAAACGTAGTAAGTAGGAAATAATTTGCACAACTCTCAACTTCCAAACATAACACACTCATAGCCACTTTTCCAAGAAAGTCTTCGTGGCGACGGACTCCTTTTCATCCCTGTCGTTACATTTTGTAATGGATATGTCTCCCCAGTGGCTTCCTTCCCTCATAAAAAAATTTGACTCTGCAATAATTTCTCATGCCCATAAAATCTCACAGATTTGCCTCCTGATTATTTCACTTTATTGTTACCATTTAAAGAATTGCACTCTAAAGTTACTTCAGCCCAGGCGTATAGGATTTTCTAATTAAAAGTGACCATACCAACGGGTTTTAACACACAAAATCTCTCCACTCCAATTAATTTTACAAATCAGAAAAAGAGTGACCAAATTTGGTCGTAAAATAAATAATGTCACATTTTCCAACTTTAATGACCATTTTGAGTCACATTTTCCTCTCTCATAAATTTCCGGGTGAGTAAATTTAGCAAAATATTTATATTCACCAATACAAAAAATAATTTTGTAAAAACCACTGACAAATTGATTACAAGGGCTATAACTAGGAGCTCGTGCTTTTTGCTCGTAAAATTTTCTCATTTGCGTCGTCTTTATTGCCTGTTTATTTCAAATGCTCCTTAATTGTCCCTCTCCTTAAATTTACATGGTTTTTTTCTGGGGAAGTTTT
>JAQFXU010002523.1:0-20302 GCA_034693705.1 Spatulosminthurus flaviceps
AATGAAAATTCGGGCGCGAAAATGAAAAATGAAATGTGAAGCAAAGTGAAACACAAATGAAAGTATAAACAGGGCTTAAGCTGGTACAATTTATTACTCATCCTGTTTGTTGTTTAGTGTGTATTTATTTGGATAGTATAATCTCATGTGGAAAGGTGGAACTTTACCCGTATGATAAAACTCAGGGTAAATAATCAATTCTGAGAATTTCAAAAGCAGAATGAAGGAACATGCATGGTTTGCGTGGTTATTGCGTGTGAGGGTTTAACATTTTCGTAAAATCTTTCTCAATAAAAATTTTAATTACTCTCATAATCTTCCTGAAAAACTCACCTTGTTTACTACAACAAATGATGACTCCCATGGGTCTCCCACTCGGAAGATATGAGAGTTTCGATTAGCTACGCCATTGCATTGGTAAATTACTATACATATAATGGTAATGATGAAATCATTAGCGTAGGTTTCAAAATATGGTTACTACCACACGCATGAGGCAAAAGTTTTTAGATTATTTTTACGTCGTCAAGGAGATCCAAGATTTTTAGTTCCATGAAGACATAAGATGCATAATATCTTATTAATAAATTACAGAATCCCATCATTCCTTAAAAGTATTAACAGATATAAGGCTGATGTGGGGATTAAGTGATGATGAGGGGGAAGAGTGGTGGGAAGATATTGAAGGAAATGCTAATTTCTCTTGGTTACTACTAAAATATCAAGAAACTAGATCCATTGAAATGATTGTAAAATGTGAAATCGGTTGTAAATAACAGGACTCATGGTATACTATTAATGTACGGTAGTAGTAGTGTCAATAGACTGGAGTGGATGATATTTGTATACACATATGAGTGTATAATTAAAAATTACTCATTATTTGTCCTATACATGACCTGATCTTACAATTAGATACTTGCTCTTTACTAATGGCTCATCATTAGCAAGCTCATGCCCAGGGTTGACATCATAAGTTCGTGAGTGAAAAAATATTTTTTGTGATAAAACGCCTATGGAACATGGTGACGGAGATGAAAAAGTACGAGTACGACGGTATTTACGCATTATTTGTATCCAAAGACAACCCTAACATTTATTTCATATTATTAGGGTTTACATAACTTGAAAATCAACATGTGAAGCCTTTTTCCCTCAAAAACATTTTCAAATTTCCCTCGCACATACATAAATAAAGCGGCAGGAGATATTTCATAAAAAAATTGTTGAACTTGTTTAAACGATGTGATGGCACGTGGAATTGTCTGTAGATTGAACAGTATCGATAATGATTTGAGATGCATAATATATTCTTCTCCTTAATGAATTTGCAATACTACTTCAAGGTTATCTCCATGTCAAGCCTTTTACATTTTATTTCAATTTTAAATTTCCGTCTTCTGCGTCTTCACTCATTGTTGTATTTCTAATTTAACCGGATTATACAACATCTGCGAGATAATTTAAACGATTCTAGGGAAATCCATAGGAATGTCGATATAGAATATGATGTAATAACTCAGTTTGAAATTTCTCTATAATAAATTCTTATTGTCTACATACAAACTGTGAGGACGTTTTGATTGGTTTGAACTTCCACTCATTGATTGGGGTCTTGGGGTTGTAGGGTACGATTTAGTTATAGGAATGAAGTAAGTAAGAAAACCGCTGCGGATATAAAAATTTTTGATTACGTAATTAAGTACAAGACAGCTTGCTTTTTTCCAATAAAATTCACCATAAAAGCGTCACACGTTTCATTCATCTTCAAGCTGCATAAGTTTCCATGTAAAATGAAACTCGCGGAATTTTTCTCTATAGGATCAATATACGATCTACGTACGTAAAGGATTGTATCATATTTTTTAAATGCTACTTTGACGCTTATGATGACAGTAGTGCCTATATGTACATTATGTATGTGTGCAAATATGTATATATTACATATGGGTCCCATGACTTACTTGGAACCGTTTAATTTATTAAGTTCCATGCGTAGGTTTTCAAAGTAAGTTATGCTATAGTCCGGAATTATTACCATGGTTTTTCCACCCCAACTCTTCGTCTTAGGTCATCAGTGGTTATATTTGAAGACCAAAAAGCATCATTTTCAAAAACCCAAGGAAGACATGGAATTAATAGGGAAATTACGTATTCACAAAACAAGCTTTAAAAGTCAAGTTGTATAGCAAGTATACATATGGCACCCCACGCATCTCCCTAAGTATGAGCATAATGCTCTCGTAAATTTTTTTAAACCACACAAACGTTTCCTGTTCCAGGAGGAGCATAAAAAGACGTAATGTTATAAGCCCCAAATGACAAAGTGTACAAGCCACAAAATGTACAAGGAATTTCTAGTCATGGAAGTGTTATACATTGTTAACTGATTAGGTCATGCTAATTCGATAAAAAAATGTTTTTCATCTCTCGTACAATTGAATCACCAATGTGTAACACGGATGTTCCCCATCTCATCGGATGGTCCGCATCTGTGTATCACGGAGCATTGAGATTAGGGCTAGGTAAACAAAGATTGACAAGATGATGATGCGATGGTATAGTGGCAATCAATAGTAGATACGGAGAGGACAAATCAAATTGTGTACCCCCTTCTACACCTCGCTATACATATTGATCTACTTTAATTTATGCCCTGTTTTTTTTATTTTCAAGAAAAATAATTATCGACTTGTTTACTCACTAAGTCTGCTCGGGATTTTCCCGCAGTCAAAATAACACTTATGAAGAGCCATTTTCATGCCTTATAAGTAGAGGTATCATGCAATTTAAATTTATTATTTTTTTTACAAAGGTTATATAAATATATGTAGATATAATTTATTCCACGAAATATTTCAGGTTCTGTAGATCTATACATTCGAACCTATAGGCTGCGTGTGTACTAAAACCACTGACAAGAAAATTGTATTGGGTTCAGTACAATGTACATGCAATTTAAAATCATTTCCGCGTATCACCCTTTATCAATAGCAAATAAACCGAAGGATATTAAATTCCTTCTCATTCTCATCAATGATTCATAGTAATCAGTTGCTCAAAACAATTTAATCCCCTTGATTCTATTAGAACCTGAACCTCATTCAATTTTACTGATAAATGCCGTAAGGCTTTATTCGTGAGAATACAAAGCGAAATTGTAACGTTTCTACAAAGATACAGTGGCTGGGGAATTTTTTCCTCTAAATTCTAAAGAAGGAGAGATTCAAAGGAAGCGTCCTATATACAATATATGTATGGATATACATATAGTTAATACAAACTCAAAATGCACCTTCCACAGAAGTTTTTTTCCCTTATTCATCTTCCGAGAAGGTTCTTGACGTGGTGATGTTTTGCACGGAAGGTCCGTCCATCCTATAACGGAAGAATGTAAAAAGCATAAAAGAAATTGTCAAATATTATTGTTGGATTTCCCAAACCTTTTTTCTAGGCACTGCATTCTAATTTCTATTACTAAAAGAGCCGACCATAAAATTGTAAATCATTGTAAGGAAGTTGAAATGTGAAGGGCAAGGTTTTCCCCATTGCCTACTTATACTGCTATCGGCCATATCCCACGTATATAGGCTTAAGACTTTCACGTCCTAACTTGAGTAGCTGGATGTTGAACTCTCTCTGTAAGTAATAATTATATCAACAACAATGCTACAGGGGATTCTTTTTCCTCCTGATAAAACCAGTAATAAATGGTTAAGTATATATTTTGGAAAATATTCTCATGATCTGATGACAGCTGACATGACAGTAAAGTTGATGTTGAAAATGATAAAAATGCATGGTTAAGCTTTACATCTGGGTTTGGGATTTTATTGCGGTTTTCAATGGTAAATACAATAGCCTCTGTTTAAGCTACCGGGATTTCTACGAATAAGCAAAATAGTAATTACTTTGTGGTTCAGTCTACACACGCAGTACTAATAAACTGTGGTGAAAACACCATTACAAACATATGGTGTAGATTATGCTACAGAGGATATTTGTATCACTGAAGTACTGATGACTTAAAAGATTAACAGGAATAGCCATTGACTTAACTGGATTTAAGTACTGAGTAAAATTCATGGAAAAATAAAGCGTGTATCATGAATGGACTATAAACTGCGTGGTAAAGGGATTTCCAAAGTTGTCGGTTAATTAATGTAAAATTTTCAATGGGAATGATTATTGTTCATGGAGTACATATGGAGAGCTGAAGAAATTAAAGCAAAGCTTCCGAATTTGCTTATCTCATATGATTGCTTGTCAAGTTGTGAGTGTAATGATCTAATATGTCGCGTCCGATCCGCTCTTTTTCATTGTATATATGAGTATAATTTCAATGTAGAGCATAATAATTATTGTTACAGTTCCATGGAAGAAAAAAAAATCCTACACGCAAACTTTACGTTGGGGGTGGGAGAAAGATGGAGAGGATAATTACATTATGATTTTTATGACCATAGCAAATACAGTAAAAACCCTTTAAACCGGCCCCCGTGTAATCCGGTTTTTCTTTAGTGCGGTCAGATTTAACTGGTCCCGGCTAACTTCCATATACTTAATATTAAGTTATACACCCTTTAATCGGGCGAACCGTTAAGCCGGCCTTTCTATAAACAGGCCAAAATTAGCGGTCCCAACAGCTCATATTCCTATGCAAATACTATTGCTTAAGCCGGCCGATCACAGAACGGAACGCATGTGCACACTTTTTCAGAAGAACTACTGCTTTTTAAGCCAACGTAAAATTGCATGCGGTTAACGTTATGTTAATTTACATACGTATGTTATGTAAATTATGTATATATCCACGAATGTTTCTAGATCTTTTGTGTATTTACAATAAGCAAAGTTATCCTTGGCTATATTTTAACTGAGTTTCGGTCTTGGCCGGCATATCGATAAAACGGTCTCTCGATAAGCCGGCCAAATTTTTTGTCCCCCTGAAGGACCGGTTTAAAGGGTTTTTACTGTACATATAAAAATCCATTTCCTTATCTGTTTGTCCACTCATTGGAGGAATTGGAATTTTATCGAACTTTATGGAGAAACTAATTAGAGATTTTATCACTCAGGTCAGAGAAATATATAATTAAAAATTTACGTTCCAGAAATGTATGGCAGTATTTTTACAAATACTACTGTTGAGGTATTCAAAAGGCACTGGGGATGACAGGGATAATAAGACCTAATGTTCTCAATATTGATGAGAGTTTTATCTTAACTTGAAAATAGACTTGTACAACAATGTATACGTAACCAAATCATAACAAATACGAGTAAAAAGGTTATTTCAAAGCCGCTGTAGATAAGTCGAGTCACAATTTCTTTGCCTACAATATATAGTGAACCAAGTACTACGTTAATTAATGTTGGATGCTTGGGAAATTTTATTTGAAAAAAATGTATCCTTTAACAAGGATGAACCTTTTATCTTACAACAGGGGAATTTTGTTTTCACATTGTGGTGTGACCAAGGGGTTTGTAGTTTAATATGAAAAATTATCAGGAATCTTTCTGGAGTTTTCTTGTCATGTAATTGGTATATGGGCACAATTCCATTGAATCTTATGCATATGCATACGGCATTGAGTCAATATTATTGACTTTAGAATTTCCATGACATTCCCAGAAAGTTCATGAAAACGAGATTACATAATTTTCTTTCCTTGTGGAAAGAACGTAAAAAAGAGTTGGAAAATGATAGGAGATAACTTTTACAACTCAAAAAATGTAGGTTGTGAGGGTAATACATAACACTGACCAGGGCAAGTGCAGTATGCAGTGACATAATAGAAGCTATAAAATTCATGGGATGCTTCACATGCATTTTTCCAGAGTATTTAAACAAAGACTGTAGAGTCAAGTTTAATTAAATACTTGAATTACCCATGAAAATGATGAGTTTATAAAATTACAAGGGAAATTACATTTATAAAAAATTCCACTGTTGTAAATAGCAATTAATGGGATTTTCAGGTAATGAACAATTAATTCAGTTGGAGGAAAGTTGATGTGAAATTTTTCAAGTTGTAAAAACCCAACTTCCATCCTTTATCAAATTAGCAATAAGACTTCTATAGACTGAACCCATAAATCCTTTTTTTTTCATCTTGTCCCGAGTAATAATTATTATTTATGTTTGCTTTAGGCTTTTGGAAGGGAATCCCCCAAAATATGTAAATTCATTGGGATAGCCGAGGTGCTTTTAAAATTACTACAATTAAATACAATAAAAATGAACACGCACGAGGAAAAGTTTGTAATTAAAATTTAGGACGTTTATTGTGATGCTTAAATCAACATAAAAGTCCCAATTGACAATATAATTTGAGCTCACATTATTTTATATTCGGTCCAATAGGTCCCTTGCTAAATGGACCACACCAGTGAATTATATAGGGCGCGTTGCATATAGCGAAGTAGACAAATAGAATGGAAAATTCTAATTACGTCACGTGAGATTTCAAAGCTTGGCTTTACTTTCGTTATACAACATGGACATGGACATGTAATCCTTGTGGAATTCCAGAATCTCACGTGGGTACAATTAAAACGCTTTACTAAACCAATGTTATAATTACAATGTCTAAATTTTTACCTTGGTATGTACGCAAGTGTATTTGATAGATATTTGCATTACAATAAGCTATATAGAAATTCCCGGATGTCTGTCAGACTGATTTTTTCGCAAGCTTTTTTATACGAAAATAAATGAATGAATGGGTAAAATCATTACATTCTTACCATAGGACAGAATCTTTCCAAATTTTTATTCTTCCAGCTACGATTGTACAAACTAACCTCCTTAACTCCTTGAGTACCAGCGCATTTAAGTACCTTTAATCACGCAAAGGAATTCCAGATTAAGCCTACTTTTCAAAGGAACAGTTTCATTGTGAATTGACATGTTCATGCATATTTTTGCCATCACCTCAGAAATTCCAATTTGATATTTCTCAAAAGAATTCTTTCTCGGGAATTTTCAAGTACACGTGTTTAATTGTAATTATGTATCTACACTTATTGCAGTTGCAAGTGCTGAAAAATTGGTAGGTACTTGGACACGTTCAAAATGTCCCTATCAACTGATTGTTCTCTGCTTGAGATCCCAAATGACCATCGGGAATTTGTCGTTCTAAATTAGTACACACGTGCGCCATAAAACTATCTCAATTTCTTGGCACTAATTAGATAAAACTTTGAATTTTCCATATTACTTCTAACAATATCTACATACATACATACAAATATACAAGCCCAAAAGTAAATGGACAGAAGTTCCCCAGATTTTTTGCAGCTCAGTCATTGTACTATAAAGTTGAATCACAAAATGAGCAAAAAGAAAAGCTCTTACCTTGTGAATAGGTCATATACTTCATATAACTATAACTACTTGACTTTTTGTTCTCATTAAACCCTGTGTTTTTCCCACTTCTACAATAAAAAGGCGAAAGCCTTTAACTTTTATATGAGCCTATCATAACTGTTACTCTAAATTCCTGATTAGATTGAACGAATCAACAGAACCATTCGAGTTTCTTCCTCGTGCCTGCCAGATATCATGTTTAGACTCCAGAAATACGAAAACAACTTGACAAATTACTTGAAAGTATTGACGTCCATGACAATATAAAAGTCAGGATTACACCTGTAGTCCGTAGATAAATATTCAACCCCATGAGCATATTACATTACAACATAATAGAAAGACATTTATTTGCACCGATTATATCACACTATATTAGCTATAATGCACATCAATAGAGGCGTGTATCTCATACCCACTGATAAACCGTTCCGTCCAATCCCTTCAATCATCTTGAGTATCAATCACATAGATTGAAAATTACCGAGAAAAAATAATCTTGTCCAAAGCGTAGCCGACAATTGGACACATCCTGAAAAAGAAGGTACTTTTTAATTAGTATACGTTCAATGTACGAACATTAAATTTCATGGTTTATATAAACAGGGGAAACCTGAAGGTTGGTAAACCAGTACAATTGGGAGTAAGGTGGATGTATGCACTTACATATGATATAATGATAGCGATTAGCGATAGCCTTTCATACGATGATGTGGAACGGAAACTGTACAATCATACTTTCATACGTAGATAAAAATAACTGAAGATACGAGCTAATGATGCACGGGCCAATCTCCAAATTGTCATCTGAAAGGATTAGGGTTCATGCACTGACAAATCGTTACGTATTTGTATTCTTTATGTATATAATTATGCTTGTTTTGTATGTTTTCTTTACTATAAATGTAATTCACCATATAGAGGAAGAATATAATGCCTAAAGCACGAGTTGGACAGTTGATGGAAAATTTCTCAACTTTCTGATTTCTTATGAGGGTTTTCCCGTACCCGAACCTTTTACCTTCTGAGGTAACAAAAAGTAACTCTTGACAGTACATCTATACGTTCCTCCGGAAGTATGTCACCTCATCCAAAAATCTCACTTGAAGTTACCAGCAAAAGTCAGTTTTTCTGATAAGGACAATACATACTACAATGATCATCATAGTTATGATGAGATAATTGCGCTGATGTCATGTCAATTGTTAACTCATCCAAGCCATAAAGTAATTGAGGCTAACACCGAAAGTAGAAATGAAGAGCTTTAAACCTGGGATTCCTAATTGTAATCAGAATGACATTTATGGATGTGAGAACACGTGGATTAATTATTACGACAAAAATCCCAAAATGCAACAGCACAGAATAGACACTAAAAGTCCACTAAAACCACCAAGTCAATTTTTTTAAGCCAAGGATTTATGGGAGTGCAAAATCAGGATGAAAGTGTGGCTATAAAAATAACGTACACATGTGTGTATACATACACAAGTATGTACATCACACGTGGCGGAAAGTACAGAGAAGAAGAGAAAAGAAATGTGAGAGTCGGCATGGTCGAGAATATCAGTCAGAAGTCAGGGTTTCCCAACATCAAATGTAATAATCAGTTTTTACAAGTTTCTTATACGTATGTATATACATTGATAATATGCAAAGCTCACACCACACACACATACAAACGTCTGTATAGTTCGTGCTGCTCTCCAAAGTTTCTCTTATGGGCATCCCATCTTATTATAATTATTACTAGAGTCTAAAAAACTTATTACATTACCAAACTTATCCTATCAAAATTAGCTTGTTGTGTGTTGTCGGACAGATTAAAAGTCATTGTTACATTTCACACATGTCCCTCCATGTGATACAAGTTTAAAATATGAATTAATGAATACAATAGGGATTGCCACTTACCACATGAGCTTTTTATATAGATACGGAATTTTTCAAAAAGAATAAACACTTGACCTACTGATGACATTTTAGAAAAGTAGGATATCTAAACGTGGATTCCCAAGACTTTCATTAGGTTCACGCATTCATTCGTCAAAGGTGCATCTCTACTATTAATATATAGAGTTCGGGAAGTAGAAATAAAGACACTAAATAAATATGTATATAGTTTTATTCCCTTGGCACCGTTTGTATGTATATTTGTATATGATAGAGAGGCAGAGAGAGAGAGACTCTTGTAAAACCCATCTGATTGTCATTCCGCATTGGATAAATACTTGTAAGCTATTCGTGTGCATAAATATTTGTAGGTGTGTACAAGTATCTATACTTATGATGAAGTATATGCAAAGTTAAATATTCTACGTGCAATTCAGTGGCAGAATAACATTTCTTCTTATGGTAATGCTACTTGTGAACTATGCCTTCCTCATAGGAGTAACATACGTGTTAAAGCACGTTGCTGATAAAACTCTGGGATTTTTGGCTTGGGTTTATTGCAGCTCTCGCTCTACTCTGTGTTTCCCATACACATGTCATAGAATTTCTCTATACATTTTACATTCTCTTGAAACAGCTACAACCTTATACACCCCAGCCTTCCCGTACATGTAGAACGTACATGTGAGAAAAGTTGTTCCTCACTCACAGCCAAGACTCGCACCCCTACAAATACAAAACTCCTCACTGCCTCCAACTTCATTCTCCTCATTACAGTCAGAGAACACAGATTAACTTTTATCTACTCTACATTTTCGAGTTTTAGTTCTCTCACATTTATTTTCTTACGTCTACTACATACACTATACAGCACATTGAATAATAATACCACTTGAGCCGTACAATTACCAGAGCACGTACGTATATTCAAGTTATTTTCAATTCCTGCTGTCAAATTTTTGAGGAATTTAATTTCAAGATTGTGTCAAATACCAGTGGATCATTTGTAACTGTTGGATTACTGGAAATGCACTTTATAAATACTTGACAAGAGTGACAATATACTTGGAGGAATTATATACCTCGTGTTTACAAACAGTGTCGTTTAATAATTTCTCAGCGGAAATACTTCAAGTATAGTGGAAATCATTATTTTCCACAACAACTCTCCATTTTTTGGATCATTATTTTTTTTAAAGGATTCAGCCATACCGTAAAGGTGAGACACAATTTCTACGCCCTCACATATATTCATAATTATATTTTCAAATGCGTTTCTTACCCTTGTAACCACATCATGTCTCCATTGATAAATTATTGGCATTTGTTATTCCAAGTGGATACAGCTTAGCTCTCCAGTAACTAGTTTTCTATAAGTATTCACAAAGCCACACTCAATAATAGTATGTGAATGTAAGTAGCATATACCTTGAGAAGTAAGTAATCAAAAGGTTAGGTTGTTAAAAATTGAAGTATAGGAAAATTCTTGGTTTGAAGTTAACATGTATACAAAGTAAAGGTTGACATTATGCTAAAAGAGAGGCAAAAGTACATTGAGATTCAAGGAATATATGCACATGGCTTATTGTGTTTATGTATATAGTAAAGGTTGCGTTGGAAAAATCCAAAAAATATGTATTTGTTGCATGAAAAAAAGCTAGATTGAATATGTAAGAGTATATGGAATAATGCAGGGCACGAGCAAAAGAATAATGACATGAAAATTACCTCAGGGCTTTAGAATGGGTTTCGCCGGATGGAGCATTATAATAAGTGTAAATTCCATAATGTGGACGTACATATAGATAAGACATTAAACAATGTGGGGAATCCCAGGCCGTCAAGTGAAAGCCTTATATATATATATATATATATATATCTATATCTATATATTCACTTGAACAACCCACGATTCTATGGGGAAGAATTCTATCCCAACAATCAACTGACTCAAAAACGACGTGTATCCTCACAGATTTTATAGTTTATATGTGGTACAATCTATAGAGGAAATTTGCTTGGTAAATAGAAGTAGACATTCAACAAGTGGAACGGTTTATATGATTTTTCGCAATAATGTTCACTTAAAAATTTGACTATATACCATTTGCTACAGTTCACAGATGTGCCTGCTTGATAATTTATAATATTGTGTACATGGAAAGAATTGTATATATGTATATTATTGTAATTGAATAGCCAGGAAGGGGCAGTGAATTTGCAATATATTTCAAGCTTCCTTCAACAACTTGAGCATCCATAATGTATAAAGTATTGTAATAAAAGAGAACAGAGCTAGAAGGAAGCAGTTAAGGGAGAATGGTGAACCGTGTGTTTGGTGCTTGTATCTATAGTTGTAAGACTATGAAAGCATTTGGATAGTTTTAATGACGTCTATGTGTATTGTAAAAGTATAGAATGTACGGAGTTTTGTAAACTAAAAGTTGAAGGATCGTGTGTATGTGTGTGTGTGTGTGTGTATGTAGAGATTGGCCCATGTATACGTAATTATAAGGATGGTAATAGGGCGTTGCATGTGTGGGGATTTAAAATGTTGAACGATCTACGGGGAATCCCAGAAGATAAAGGAATTTCATGTTGCCTTATGGTAAAACCACATATGCTAATTGTTTATTCTGGTTTCAGTATAATATGTTTTTCTGCACTACTCCCAATACACTCAAGTGCAGCGTATATGAAGTGAGATGCTCAAGGAATGTGTGTAAAAATAAGAAAAGTTTTTTTTACACGCCAAATCTATTGAAAGAGCAAGGAAAATTCTTGGAGGCAAAAGAGGAATTTGCACATCTTGTGTTTTCCCTTGTAGATGAAAAAATCCCGTATCCTTTTGCTTAATATACACTTTGTTGCGCCCTCTTTATACATTCAGATAAAATGTATAAGATACTATGGAAAATACGCATTATTACGTGCTAAAAGCTACAAGTTTTTCTTTTGAAATTCCATGGCATGTTCTTACACAAACTATATGGCTATGAGGAGTGTGGAAAATAATTGTGATTCCCGTCAAGCATGATTATTTAATGAGAGGCTTATTTTGCAAGACAAGAATAAATTTACTAAAATGAACATTTATAATAATTTATTACAGTAGAGGGAGGATATTTAGAAATTATATGGAGAAATATTTAAGGAATTATTTGCGTATTTGTTTCCGATCAAAGCATGGAAATTGGGAGTTGGTAAGGTTAATTATTTAAATTATAGGAAACGTTAAGGTTTAAATAACTGGAAAACCTGCGCTTGTACGATAAATGTAGGATAATTAATTCTCTGGAGGCTATATTTAAACCCAAGGAGCTCTATTATTAGAGATCATAAGAAAAAATCCATGTAAATATAGTTCTGTGTAGGATTCTATAGAAGAAGAGTGTATTTTTGTATAAAAAACCCGTCAACATACAAAAAAAAAGTAATTTGTCGAGGAAATTTAAATTTGAGGTAATTACTCCAAGACACTATAATAAAGCTGGATATGGATAACAGTGATGATGAGAAAAATACAACTTGTTGGAGGTTACTGGGATTTCCATCTACTACATCACATATATGATACATGTTATACAGGGGGGATTTTTTCTCTCCTCTTTTCCATACAAACTTGTGGTAAAGCCAAGCTAGAGCTTATAGCTGTAGCAAAAAATCCGCGTTTTATTTGGACACTTGACCTTGTCTGTATGAAGTATGAAAATCATAATTGGCTTTAGTGTGACAAATGATTCTCCACCAAGATATAACTCTCAATTAGGGAGCATTTTTTAGTCAAAAACGTTTTTTCTCCATATGCACGACTGCGTAGGTCTGTCGGTAATAGTTGGTACGTGCATCGCAGTTATACGTTCACGTTCACATCTGTGTGTGAAACCATATAATTTACGAAGATTCGTAATCGTATGGAGAATTGATGGGATCCCCCATAGAAAGGATTGGAATTTTAAAATTAGTTTCCTTCCAGCAAATAATTTTGTCTCAAATGCTATTTGAGAGAGGGAGAGAGGGAAAAACTACAAACCCAACAAACCATTTCAGGGTCACGGTCAGGAGTCCCTCAGCAGCAGCATTATTTCATACGCACAAATAAGTTGCAAGCGTAAAGGAAAGCTTCAATTCGTCACGATGGGGTTCATATGCAATAACTTTTATGCATTTTTATTTCCATGAGGAGAGAAATAATGAGCAATTTATTAGGTGCAGTTTGTCCTCGCTGGACACCCTATTGTAATGATGCGGATCCTCCAAGACAAGCAACAGGTTTCAATATTTAGAAAGAACAGAGCTTCAATGCAATACATACATGTATATTTTAATGTATTAGAAATAAAAATATGATTTAGGGAAATGCATGAATGCCTCCAAGGAAAATTTTGACTGTTATTATGATAATAATTATTGTTGGAGAGAAAAGGGGATATGGGTTAAAAAAAAAGTTAGTTATGAGAAAAGTTAAAAAAAAAAGAAGGTATGAGTCATCATTGTAAAGTAATAATTTTGAAAGTAAAATTAATATTCAGAGTAGATGATCAAATATGTAGTTGAAATGAAAGAAGAAGACGTTAGTTGAAACGGGGAATGGCCCATATCATTTATGCATGGTCAAAGGTTTGCAGAAACAGAGGTGATTTAGAATGTAACTATTGTATTATGTATATATAATGTATGGATAATAAGATGATGGACTCGTTTTTCAAGTTTTGGAACTGCTTGACGACTTCTGATGAAAACATTGGAAAATCCAAAATTGTAAATACACGCAATTGCAAAAAGCAAGTTGTGGAAACGTTCTGCACGTATTTGTCTATCCCCATACATTTATATATTGTACATATCTTAGCTTAAACCTCAAGGCATCAGGTTCATCTCACATTTTTACAGTTGAAACTATAGAGACAAAAAAAATCTTCCATTCTTACATCTTCCCTGTGTATAGTAATCCACGTTTATTTAATGGCAAAGGTGAGACATGCAAAAACTACATTTCTATCCTCCAGTAGAATTTTTATCCTCTCATCACTGAATGTGTGTAATTTTCTGCATGTATGGTTGTATGTACATCCATCAAAATCTTAACTATTTAATATTTCCTCGGTGTCACACATTTTTCACCCATTAACTTTTTCCTTGCAAATTATCTTCATTATTATTCCTACATAGTACAAAAGGGATTCTAAAAGTGCATGCGACGCCTTCATTACTCCACATATCACTGGAGTGGCGTAATTTAAAGATCATAAGCAATATTGATAAAGTGCATGGCAGGGAAAACAAAATTGATAGGGGCTTCATCCTCAAACCAACAATCGGCTCTAATAAAGGTGTCAGAAGGAGCCTGGGCCGATTACGTTGATTTACTAATGGATAATTACCATGCAAAATATTATGATTTGAAAAGCAATTACTCTAATTGGGGAAAGGAGAAATACCAGTCAACTACCAGTCAGGGAACCTATAAGTCAAAAGATTTTTTTCTTTCCAGTTTAATCCGCCCTTGGCATTAATCACGATTAAACTAATTTTGTGTGTATCCGTCAGACTTCAACCATACATTTATATGTATGTTCCGGTGAATTAGCTGAGACAGAAGGGAAATAAGAAAAGACAAATGGGAAAATACCATAAGGTTATTTCAGTTTGAATACTATTCTCGTGACGTCTAGGAAAAAAAATCACAAGACCATTTATATCCCGGTTTGTTGTCATTAAGAATCCTTAGAATAGTTTTGTGCCGCCAAATTATTTTTAGAATCATGGAAAGGAATGTAGTAGTAAAAATCATGACAATTTCCCCGAGCTTTCTTACCACTGGCCTAATTCCAATTTGAATTTATCTAAGAATAAGTATCTCCACCAAGTCTCGTGCTTTCCTTTAAATTAAACTTTTGAAAATCCATATTAAAAATAGAGGGAAATCATCTAAAAATAGCCCAAGTGTCTATGAAATCTCAAGTGTACTAAATCTTTTTCGTAGGAAGTGTATCAGTCTCTGAGGTATTGATTCATCCTCTTTTTTACGCGCAATATTTGGATGCGGAAATGACGGCGAGGGTGTGTGTGCTAATGACGAGGCTTTAAAGCTTTTGTAATGATGGTGTAAAAACCATGTCTAACCCCTACACCACTTAGGTTAGTACACATATAAGCATTACTCAAATTCATACAAAATAGATAGAAAACATACTACTCATACTACACACATGGAGATTCCGTATTTGTTATCTCTACTCAGATAAGATCATTCTCTCTCCCTTGCATTAAATCACTTCAGCCCGGAGGTTACAACTTGGGAAAAACCATTGAACTCGTCATATTTAACTTTGTCGTTCCTTACTCAAGTTAAAGCCTATGTACGGTATAGATACTCACAGTTATACACATACTCTCTTATTATACATTAATTTCTAGCTCACAACTCACCCCGTATAAAGTTAAAATACATTCATGTCCATCCCCCTTCAACAATTTATTACCTCATGGGGTTTTCTTATTTTTCCCCACTAGCTTTAATAACATTAATTATTATAGTAAACCATAAGCTCTTCTGTACATATTTAGAACTCGATTGACAACTTCTCATCAACTCTTATGTATGTACACAGTCAACCAGGCTGTTCCAGTTCTCTTGGTTGAAAATGTGGCGGAGAACACCTTTGAGTTATACAAACTTTGTATAGTAATTAGTAATTACACATTAATTATTCTAGAAAGCATATTATAATCTTTTGCTTTTACCCGTATGGGCATGTATGCAGGGATAGGGATGGAACTCCCACTTAAAACAAAACAATCCCATTACGAGGAAACATTAACACGTGGAGGTAGCAATTAAGTTCAGGTTGCATTTAATTCCCCTGCAAAATTCGCTAATATTTATGTCTTCATGAAAAACCCCATTTTTAACTCAAAGGGCAACCAACTACAGAACAAAAACAATTTTTCCAAGGTTCCATACTTCAAAAACCTTACACACGTTACATTTTGTTACACAAATAAACATACAAATTCCTTCTTCTTATCTTACAGAAGAACCAATCTCCTTTCAACTTCCTCCTATAAAAGAGAACATTTGCTAATTTTAGGGCTTAGGGTATCCGGAAAGAAACCGTATTAATTCATGTAATCTGCCATGTTTTAAAAATATGTCTCATTCATATAGGAAAGAGAAACCACACATGAGGAACAACATGAAAGATGTCGTGTTCAATTGATACAGAATTTCCGTAAAATTAAATTAACACCCCCAGTTAAATTACATATGTATATTTAAGTGCACAAATTCGCACCAAGTTGAACACAAAGGTTTCAAACTTTAAATCTCAAGTCATATAGGTAGGTATTCATTAAGACTTTTGCTATTATAAGCGGCGTTCACACAGCTCGTAAGAAAGTGCGACTTTAGCGTGAGAGCTGGTTTGGCCGCAAGCGTAGAAACAGAGCCTGAGTGACTTTGGGATTTCCCCGCAGTTTAGCTCAACATGTTTTGCCATAGAAGGAGATTACCATTTCTAATTTCACGTTTGTGTGTGTGCCTTTTTGGTACGGATGTACTCGTACTATCACCATTGCTCTATGCTTGGAGTGACGAGCTGTTCGTTCACTGGGTTTCCTTGAAAAGCCTCCGTATGTATATAACATTGAGTATAGTATGGGTTGGTTATACCAAGTGCAATGGTCCGTGGCTATGCGATACTATACATATATACAAGCAAAGCATTATCAACGGTGTTAACACAACGCAGGCAGGACTCTTTTTCTGCAAAAACTTTATATTTATATCTTAGTCCACATACATATGTGCAGAAATGCAAAGGTACATCTGTTTAGGCGTGGAGACTTCTTTCATTTGAGTTAACTGGAAGGTCGACCTTTTTCTCTATTTATTCTTATGGTGCAAATAGATACGTGAAATAGTTTCCAGAATCTGTATAAGCTGCACCCGTCTATTTTTCCCATTGAACATTATTGGGAATTCATTGTTTTGTTGTTGGGATTTTGAAAGAGTTGAGAGTATTGAGAGTTTTGTTTTTGGAGGATTGAGTATTGTGATCAAAGTGCTTTGAAAATATTTATAGATTGTACAATTATATATTTTTGTCATTTTAAAAGTTATTGTACTTGTTATAGTAAAATAATTAAGAGTTGAACATTTGCGGTGAGAATAATTTGGGATTTGGTGCGGCGGTCGTGTACTTTCAATAAAATTTAAAAGCGCATCGGGGGACTTGGAACTTGAATGCAGGAGAGGAATTACGGAAGAGGAAAAAACTAAAATAAAATGGGTAGGAAATGACGGGTGTTTGGTTTTGGATGAAATGTTTTAATGTTAAAATAGTCTGTGCGTCAGGTGGACGGTGGATTTTGTAGTTGTAATTTTAAATGATGGAAATTAGGTGGGTGTTTTTGGAGTGTATGTAAAATTATAATGGATTGAGTATTTATAGGGAAGACTAAAATTTTGAGGAAAAGGAAAGTTTGTGGTATGAATGAGTGGTTAAATGTAATGTGGACAAGTTGAATTTTAAATGTAAATTTATATTGTGGGAGTATGTATATATGAGTTTTTGTAGGGTTTTTGTGCTGTATAAAAGGGTTAAAAATTCATGAGAGTAATGAGACAGGGGAATCCCATGAAGTTGTCATTTACGTCATTGTAATAATTATTGTACTTGAAGTTTTTCAAGTCATAAGTATCTAATATCTAATGTAGATACATGTATGAATGTGATTTGTTTATTGATGTGGATTTAGGAGCATGTGAAAAAGCCTTTGGCTGGAGATTTGAACATTATAGCGAGAGAAAGAGCTAGTAGTAATTCATGTCGGGAAGATAAACTAGCTGAACAACTCTCTGGAGTTGGAGGAAAACTATACTTGAATTTGTTATACTGTTGGGTGGTTCATGAGACGTTGAGTATAGTTGAGGAATAATTGTTGTGATGACATTTTTTGAAGCTGAGGTGAAGATAAAGTTCAGAGTAAGATTATTATAAGAGGATGAAGGAAGCCGTAATGGGTGAAGCTATTAGTTAATTTTCCATGAGTGTTTTTACGATTTTAGATAGTTGGGAACGATGTGGAGTGGAAAAAGTAGTTTTGTTTTGATTGAGGAAGTTTCGGCGAATTATCGAAGTAACGCTAGGGATGGTTAAAATTGTTGCTATATGTAGTAGGGAGGAAAGCTGTGGGAAATTATGGAGTTATGCAATTTAGTATTTAGGTTAGTTAAGGACAAGACTGTAGAGTTTCGTTTTGATGGATAAGGTTGAAGTACTGGTTTTGAAAAAATTGAAATGTTCATTAATTTATCGATGGAGACTTGTTTCTGTTCGTTGGAGGTTGGGGAATACAAGCATATAATGATGGTGAAACTAATGATTGACTTTTTGAACTTACAGGTTTTTAAATAAAAATGCACATAGGAACGCAAAAACTGACAAATATGGAATCATCAAGCAAATTGCAGGAGTCTGGAGTGATTGGACAAGACTCGGGTTTCTTGTCCGGAGCTATTACCACAGAGAGTGATTTAGGAGCATCTGCCTGTGACCTGGAAGCCTCGTGTTCATCGTCGAAATCCCTCCACAGGCGTGATAGTGGACTTGATATGTCAGATCATTTTAGTCAATTAAATATCAGTACTGAAGAACCAAAGACCCTCATCCCGTCAGCGACCAAATTAAGAGATTCCAATGAATATCCACCTTGGGAACCTTTTTTTACCCCAGATGAAGACGGAGATACCCAGCTTCACATCGCCATTATGCAAGGAAATACAGAAGCTGCTTTCACATTAATTAGCATTGTTCCCCACCCTTCAATACTTGACTTTCAAAATGGTAAGTTTGGGATTAACTTAGGAAATATTGTTTTTTGCTGTACATTTTTTCCCAAACCTTAAAATACTCATCAAATTCTTCGATCACTTGAACATTTTTAGATGATTGCCAGACAGCTCTACACTTAGCAGTTTTAACTAAACAGTCTAGAGTTACAAGAAGATTAGTAGCAGCGGGTGCCCGAGTGGATATGCGAGACCGAGAAGGAAATTGTCCTCTTCATATTGCAGCCCTTCAAGGAGACATAGACTGCGTTCAGGCCCTCTCAATGGCCCTCTCTGCTACTGAGCTCGAGCAATGTCAACTTCGTTACCCACCATTCGCCCAAACGCTTCCTCAGCAATTGGACACCTCTAATTATGAAGGTAACGGATTGTTTATATTATGGATTACACTACATTTGACACACATGTTCAAAGGTTTCAAAGTAATGACCGCACTTCCTGTTAATATTCACAATTCACAACCTCATTAGCTGAAAGATCAAACTACAATTTAGTTTTTGATAAAGTATTGTGTTACATACAGCATGAAGTGGAAAATTTCCCTTTCATTTAATGTTTGATATAGAAAACATTCCTATTCATGTGATAAAAATGCTTGAACATTAGCCAATAACTTGCGACAACGTGGATGAAGTGTAATGTCGTCGGCTCAGAAACAATTCTGCACTTGCGAGGGGCTCAGTGCTCAGTGTTCGTAACTTGGTCTCCAAACAACTCTACTTTTAAATATCCACATCTTCTCATCTATATACTATTACTCCAAGTGTCGAGCTCACCGATTACTTCTTAATGTTCAATTTCTCGAAACGTAGTAACATTCCTTCATACCTTCTCCAGTATGTGGGAAATGGAATCACGCGAAATGTAACTAAAGACTCATGAATGAATACAGAAAGTTTGGCATGATCTCCTATGACCTACCACAAACATACCCTTGCCTGCAAATTATATATTTTTGCACTGTATGTAGGTACTAACACAACAAGGTAACTATCTATCTTACTGTTAATAATGGCAGTTATTTACAAGTAACAGCTAAAATACATGCATCTTGATTTAACTCTTCAGCTACTTAAGTTCTTTTACTCGCACGGTTCTTACAAACAAAGATGTTTTCCCTCCCATTATCCCGCTTATTTGTGCTTTGCCTTCCTAATGGGATAAGTGGAAACGTCTTAATG
>JAQFXU010002524.1:0-20302 GCA_034693705.1 Spatulosminthurus flaviceps
CAAACGGGACAAATGGGACAAACGGGACAAACGGGACACCGGGGCAATGAGCCTTACGTGATTATTATTATTATGATGTACTTACACATTAAAGCTTTTGTTCTGGTACAAGAATAAAAAGAATTATAATATGAATCATGACCAAATATGTATGTATAAGTAATTAATAACGAATTAGGAGATGAATTATTATTGAATTTCAATGAAATCATCTAGTTTTTTTCTTCATCTTCATGGATTTAGTGTCCATGAATTTGAAAATGAATATCGAAGTGCTAAAAACTTCTGCATGACAACAGTTTCGACTTTCCCCATAGGGAAATCCCACATATAACTATACATATGTTCACAAATGGACGTATATAAGTATGAGCTCAAGTACTTCTCAATTTTGTACGCTTTCCTCTCATGTTTTTGTTTATCAATGCTCCATGACTACCAAACCTGGGTAGGTTTTGGGTATTTTCTCAATAGAGTTTAACTTACTTCATGTGTTTCTACCTTCAACATGAAGTTTGATTGACGCTTTTTCCATAAGGAGACTCCTCAAATATTAATGAAACTGCCGTGTAGAGAAAAGAACCATCCGAACCATTCTAACTCTATAGCAAGCCTAACAAAAAGTGAAAAAAGAAATTGCTCACTATAACTCCTTGGAAATTATTGTAACAAAAACCTATTACTCCACCCGTACTCTGAAAATTCTCTTCATATTTCTGATTTACCATAGAACTGAAATTTTTATTAAAGCAAGTAAAAATTACAAGAATAAATTCCGACCTCTATTATTTTTCTATTTTGATTTTCCATAATTCAACTCCAAAACTCCCACTAAAGAAGAGTACCGTCATTTACTATATAGTTGAGGCAGTAATTATAAAATTGTCATTTTTATCTCCAATCCTTTTTAATCTTCGGAATTTTTCTGTACGGAAGGATTTCAATGTAATTTTATTTTTACCTGCGTATTTTTATGAGGATCCCGTACATGGTAACTAGCTGTAATATATAGCCTCAGTTTTAATTGATCTCTCTTACACCATTAAGTGCCTTTGAGAATACACACTCTATAGAGACCATTTTTAGAATTAATTAAGCTTCTGAGCTGGCTTTGGCTTTACATAAGTAAATACAGACAAGAGTTAATCAAGCCAAGAAATGAAACTTTAAGTAGGAAGGAAGAGTCACCAAAGAGAAAGCCCATGTTCATCGTATATGTATACAAAATGAGTTGGCGTCGGTGAGTTTAACCGAAAAGCTTAGTATTAAAACCGGAAAATCACTAATCCTTTAGGTTGTTTACTACTTAGTGGTAAACAGCCTAAAGGAGGTGTGCTCAAAGCGATGTTAATGTCACTCACATAATTAAGCGACTTGCATTTTATACAGGAAGAAATGTCTTTACTTGTGTAGTTCCGTGGTAGGATTGTTACCTTTCCCTTGAAAGCTTAGTCAAGAAAAACAGTAAGTACACATATGTAGAAAAGCACTCGACTTCTCGTACTACCTTGGAAATATTTTCAACCATAATCAATATTTTGTCTTTCAATTAACATTCTCTTAAAGCTTTTAAGTTTGTAATTTTGTACGTTTTATTCAGTCCTATTGTAAGTTTCTCCTTGCTCTAACACTTGACTAGGACTTCCTCATTACCGTTACATTTATTTGCTCATCTTAAAATATTATAGCCAGCTCTGCAGGGAGCCCATTCTTTTTACACTTGAACAGTATAGGAGGTGTTTATTTGATTGTTGGATTAGCCCTGATTAAGTAAGAACCAAAGAGCATTCAAACTTTAGAGCACAGATCACATTTAATTTTTTTTATTTTGAATCAAGAAGCATATTTCACGATTTACTAAAGGTCGAATTTAGCACTTATTTTTCTCAGCTTAAAAAAATACCTGAAATTACTATTCAAGGAAATAACTGAAATCCTCTAAAACTTAAACATTGAGTAGTCCTGTACGATTTTGTAAATTATCTTTGCTCATAGGAAACTACGGAATAGTATAGTATACGTATATTTATGTACATATTATTACAATAAAATTACTGCAAAAGTTTCCCTAAAAAGTTGCCTTTATAGCAGGGGGCTTCGAACGAGGTCAACTATCGTATCACAGATCGTCCCAAAACACCCGAAATCTTGGGTGTACCCTTTTAAAGGGTTTTTTTTATTTTAATAAAAAATAAATCATCATCCAAATTGAAGTGCACCATGTCGCGGCAACCCTTAAGAAAGGAGTTTCTACAAATCCTCGTCATGTCATTTTGTTGTCAATCTGTAGCAATCGATCTCCAAGAAGATCCAGCTAAAATCCCCCCACTCCCAGAATCTATAACCACTCTCGTAGCCTCGACTCAACCTCGCATCAGATGCTCTATGATTTCTCCGGCAGATGTCGCTTTTATCTGCGAAAGTTACACCAGATTTTATGCGGCAGAACTACATGGTAATCCCGTGACTCCAACTATAACTTGTTCAGAGTCAAGCCCCATTGCAAAAACTATAATCTCTTCTACATCGACGATGAAGCTTTTAGGAAGCTGCAACTGGATCAACATGTACGTGCAATGGTCCTCATACTGGTCCTCCTACGGTAGCTCTGGTAACCATGGTATTTCCTCAGAGAACTTTGAAAGCATGAAAACATCGATCCTGAATTTTGAGAACGGAGTTTGGACCCCGGAAATAGAAGTGCGGAGGGTTCAAGTGAGTGGCGCTAATTTCAACCTCGCCGCAATTACCGTTCCACCGCTCGTAATTTTTAAGAAAGGAACCTTTGAGATAGAGGGCGGCACTTTCAAAGAGTTCTTCGGAACTGTGGCAAATTACTACAACTTTACCTATCAAATCGATGTCCGTCGATTTAAGGAGCAAGGTCAAGGTCGGAAATCTAAGGATGGGTCCTGGTCCGGAGTAATTGGAGGCTTGGTTCGAAAAGAATTCGATGTGACATTCATGGGTCATCAAGTTAGTCGCTATCCGTACTTGTACCATTCCATGCCACTGTACTTTGACGAAGCGGGCTTCGTGGTTGGTCAACCTGCCGTTCACATAAGCTTCTACGCACTCGTTGCTCCCTTCACACCGCTCGTCTGGTTCTTCAACTTAATTTCTCTCTTAGCAGAGATCTTCGCATGCTACCTAATTCTGTCGGTGAAAATAAAAATGGGTGAGGAACATAAAGAAACTAAGGGGGACTTGGCTTGGGACTCATGGGATATTCCCTACAGCATTTGCGTGGAACAAGGTCCAAATATTCCTGAATCCTTGATCAAGTTGGTACTGCTATGGTCCGTGGCTTGGATGATCATCAACGAAGGCTACAAAGATAAGTTACTTGCTACACTCACCTTCCCTCAACTGGATTTCGTCCCGAAGAATCTCCAGCACTTAAAGGAACACCCCGAATACCGGATACTGCTTGAAGGATTCTTGATCTCATTTCGACTGAACCATTCCAACAATCCGGATATCATGCCATTGAAGCCAAGGTTAGAGCTCCAAGATCCCAAAGCCGTTAATTCTACCAAATGCGTTCTCGCCGCCACAGTTGATCCAAAGACAGTTTGCATGGGCTTCAAACCATTTCTCCAAATGGCCATTTCTACAAATGCAACTATCAGCGACGATTTCGAGACTTCAGTCGTAAGTGATAATATTCTACCGCACGTTCACATCTCCTTAGGTTTGTCCAAGTACTCACCAGTTGCTGAGGATTTTGAGCTCATGGGCAGTGCTTATAGGGAGTCAGCTTTGTATGAATTATCCAAGCAAGCTGTGATGACAACTTATAAAAAGATTGGGAAAGAATGGCTGAATAAGGGGAATCCGGAATTAAGGGCCAAGTTGCAGAAAAAAATGGATGCTCAAAAGCAAGGAGTGATAAAGTTAACAAATACACATTTCTTTGTTGTGTATATCATTTACATCGCCTCCATTCCCATTGCATTGCTAATCTTCTGGGTGGAATTACGCAGTCGCAGTCGGAAGAAACTGGAACAAGATTGTGGTAAACAGTGTGAGGAAAATTTAGAGGTTAGGGGCAATACTGCTTCCCCGGATAAACAATCGTCAGCAGTAGTAATAGCTGAGGAAGTTAAAGACCAGGAATGTCCAATTTTCCTTCCCGATGAAACTCAAGAGACGCAAGAAATAAATCCAACGCAGATAGACACATCTTAGGCACAAAATCACTTATGTACTTATTTAGTCCGTTCTTAAAGGTTGTATTGGTCAAAACGAAAACTTGGGCTATAGCTGTCAAATTTTGGTCAAATTTGGATACATTTTTTCTTAACTACATAATTAGTTCAGCTAAGTAATTATTTAATGTTTTTTATAGTAGAAGCAGTTGGCGAAATAAGATAAAAAAAATGAATCTATTTCTATGGATTAGAGCTGAACAGAGTGCACCATGCACCACACAGGATAGATGGGCACCTTTCTAGCGTTAAACTATGTTAACTTCAGTATTTACACACTTTTTGAATTTTTATCATTAGCCTTGTTAGTTATAGTCGATAATAATTATTATTAAGAATAAGTTGGAAGTGAACTCCGCTTGTTATCATTAACATTTCTTTAAATAAAATTTGCACATTTTGCAATTTATTACATCAGCGCATCCTGCAGACTGTGTGAGCGAGAAGATTTGAGCTCGTCCGACAATAAAACATTTTTGGGGCACAAATTAATATAACACCATTTTATCGCGACCATCATTTATAAGACCTTTGACACCCTCTAGGTGTGTTCTTGATTAGTAGTATTCAATAAATCAAATCTTACTAATTTTTGTTATATTTATGTGTGTGCCTACCCCGAAAACAGTAAAAGGTTTCGTCATTAAGGAGAGCTTAACTAACCTACAACCAAAATCAACTAAAACAATGGTTCCTGCCTTTTCCCACTTGTCCATTCTAGCATAGGGTCCATTGGCTCGAATTCTATTTGAAGGTAGTCTTGAGTTCGAATCCCGCGTTCGCATGTAAATAATTGGCTCAAAGAAGTGATTTTCCTCACTTTGTTTTCCCACTAACTGCTCACATTGATACAGTTCGCCAGTGCGACATTAAATAATACTCGCAATAAATATATTTTTATTTAATGGAGATTTTGTTGAATAAAAACGTTTAAAGAGAGAAAGAAATAATAACTTTATTTCACTGACACTACAACAATGTTTGCTTCGCGACACAGTATAATTTTACCATGTATTAAAGTGAATTTTAAGGTTAATCTAGTTTAAACAATTTTGATTTTTAACCATATAAATGATTATGAGCTATTCTACACGTCCCTCTAATAATTATTACTGCTATAATAATGTTCTCTACCATCTCTTTTGGTAAACCAAACCTAATTCTAAAATTTTCCAGTAATGTGGTTATGGTGCCACGAGCTCCTATAAGTAGACCTATGACTTGAATATTATTTAAACGGGATTTTTACAAAAAGTATGGAACACAAGGCTCATAAATTGGTTTTTTTCTCGCTATCCACTTCCAATGACTGCGTATGGGTCTGTTCCCACCTAATTGTAGGATAATAAGCTCATTTAAAATTCGAAGAACCATTTCTTCGTGGAAAGGTTTCCCACGATTTGTATGTGACCTAAAACAACTGATTGTAAGGATTTTGTGATCAAGAGCCGTAGGCTCAGTATCCGTATTTCGATTTTTGAATAATAACATCTAACAATTGTAGCATAACAGGGAACAAAATTGAAGAGAATGTGATTGATGCTGTTGTTCTCAACACGACCAGATGTCATGCCTACACCCTCCTTATCCAGATGAGGTTCAACAAAGACAAATATACATTGAGATTTGTTCGAATTTCTAATAAGTGGCGGTGAATGGACCCATGGGGTACATATAGCGGTCCACTCTCGGAATAATTCTAGGGGGTACAAGTAATGGTATAGTATCCGCTTAATTTTTCTTGGAATTTTCTACAGATCTTTTCAATTTACATTTATTATCAAATGTGGTCGTAAATTCGCATAATTTTCCAAAATAATTAAAATTGCCCGACTGCCAAGTCATCTGCCAATTTAATGCAAAATCCACTCTTATTTATCACACGTGGTATAGCCAGGGAGACATCTCCAAATTCAAAGATATTCTTTGCGAACATACTGACTAAGCTGAGCATTTATTATCAAGCTTTTAGACATTTATTTCATACTTACCTATGTTGCACATGCAACCTTCATCTTGGCCTAGCAAGCATCCTCATCGTCCCCACTGCTACAAATTTCATCGTATTCCTCACTACCAGCCAGTACCAGCAAACTTTTCCTTGTCCTCATCCCCTTCACCCTGCATTGCAGCATTCTCCTTCTTCATTTTCCCTTTCTTCTTCATCGTCACCCCCAATGTCATGCTTCTTACAAACTCGTTTTCTGCGTAAAATTAATACAATACTCATATACATGGATACGCCAGTCACACTCCTCAGCTCCTCTTGATTGGTATGCTATCATTGTAACAACCATGATTTATACAAAAATGGATTGCATTTACCTTTAACTGCATACTTGCCTGCACAATCCAGCATCATGCGTTCGTCCTGTCTGCTGTCGATCTCACGTTCCAATTTATGTTTACTACCGCGGATTGCTTCCATGTGCATGGTATAGGCAAGGTAATTACTTAAACCCTTTTCTTAACTGATGATACTTGACCTGGGAATCGTTTTGATAATATTATCTTATTTCTTATTTGCCTCCTTAATAAATGCTTTCGTTTTTGGGATATATTCACAGTTTCTGTCCGATTTTGGTTTTAAAAAATCGTTAGTGCAGCTCTGTTGTGGACTTCTAGCTTTTTTTGCACTGCCTTCGAATAATCACAAGATCCTTAAATTTAATTTCTTTACGTATTAAAACTTCAATTAATTATTATTAATGCATAATATATGTATATAGTCAGGCACGTTGGATCGCTCTGGCGACCACTTACCAAGAGTTTCTCAATTGTTGTGATAAACAACAATTGAGAAATAATAAGACCCAACTCTTCTTTCTATTTCTATCTTTTTCCTATCCACTTTTAGTCTCTCCTATCTCGCCAACCTACTTTCTTCTTCTTTTCTTCCTTCTACCAACCATCTCAGTCCAATACCCACCTCCCATCAATGGATTCTCACTGTATTTTCCATCATCCTCATCCTCATCCAGATCATCGAGACTGATATTTACTCCGGAAATTTCTGTCAAGCTTAACTGACGTGTGTTGCTTTTGTTCGTGACTTTGAATTAAATCAATTTACTACTTTGCTGGATTTACTGTTAAATCTGTGCTGGATTTACTGTTGCGGCTGTTATTTACTACAAATACTACTACATACTACTACTAATACTTGCTTAAATTTATATTTGCAAAACTAATAATTTGCCTTGCTTTCGGCTTTTCTTTAAAATTAATAAAAGCTTTTACATTTGTATTTAAAAGTACATAAACCATTCCCGCATCCGTGCCTTCATTTAGAGAATATATATAAACATGGATGAACAGCTTTAAGTTTTTACCACATTTAGATGTTCGTAGTTAGATTTATTCACTCACCCTGGTATTTCCTTCTTTTAGTATTATCTTGTTCACTCGTTCCCACTTGAGCAACTACGTTAAATCCGACGCCTTGTTTGTCCAGTTTCGGTTTTCGCTTCGGAGTTTTTTGAGTCGTTTGATTTCCAATGGACTTCTTCCCATTTATTATTGCCTACTTTTGCTGCGTCAATTTCCTCAAGCGGGTCTGATGGAGTTTATTAATTTTGTACAATATTCAAAAAATGTTCAAAATCGGCCCGCGTGTTCGTCCGCAAAAAAATAAAAACAAAAAATATTTTTTCTCTCCTAAACTATTCGTCCGATCTCAATGAAACCTTATAATTTTACCACATAATAATAATTTTAAAATTAAAATATTTTTTGATACAATGTTATGTTAATCATAGGGTTGTTTTTGAGAAATTTTTTTTTGAATCTTAAAATGTGAATAACTTTTGAACTAATCAATTTATTTTGATTCGACTTGAAAATTTAAATAAATTATGACAAGCGCTATTTTTTAAAATGTTAATTAATGAATTTTTGAAGTGAATGAAATTTTACTTTTTTCCGGAAAATTTATTTTTGTCCACACAATGTTTTTCTGCAATAAAAATTTTTTTCAATTGAATTTTATTTTTTTCGAAAATTTATTTTTGTCTAAAAAGTGTTTTTCTACAATAAAAATGTATTTTTTCCGTTAGTATTCCGTTAGGCTCACCGTGTGACCGCGCTCTTGCGCTGAACATCTTTTTAGAGCGACCTTCAGCAACGCTCTAGGCTTTGAGCGCTCATTTGGCAGCGAGTTGCGGCGCTTAGCGTTGGCATGGCTAAAGTCCAACCTAGCGGTAATAACCGGATTTTACAGGTTTTTATTGGATACTCGAATTATTTGGACTTTATTAATAAAAGCCATAGTTCATTCCATTTTGCTATTTTCCTTTCCATGCCAGTGGCATATATTGGTTATTACCGGAATGTATTGGTTTTTGGTTCAAACTGGCAAAAATTTATGCACTCGTGTATTTTCATTCAGAGAATGGATGAAAATTTTTTCCATTATAATAAATCTACTATATTTAATTTATAATAAGTGTAATTTCATTACTATTTTTATGAAATTGTTTTCAAGGAAGCGCTTGTTCAAGCATTATGCGAACTAATTAATAACGCCTTGAATCTTAAAGAATCTGGCAAATGATTGATTTAAAGTTTACCTCCGGTAATGATTTTCACATTTTAGTGATAAATATTACACTTTTTTCCTCCTAAATAAGCGGCAGGTCAGTTAAAATTACTTGACAGACCAGTGTTTGGTGAGAGTAATTTTTGATTTCTTTTTTACGATGGTAATTTTCATTTATTTGCGTTTAGTCCAATTAATATATTTCTATAATTTTCTATAGCGTAGTGCAACCTGATTTATATGGCTAAAAAATATTAAATACATTTGAAATATAATACAATATTGAATGAGGGGTTGACTTTATAAATATATTAATGGTATTTATTTATACTATTGAAAAATATATGAACGTGACTACGTGACATATTTTTTGCCAATTCTTTCCATGTAAAAATAAGTGTCCATGCCACTGGATGGTTTCGGTTCCAAACGGCATTTATTGGTTAGTGGATTTTATTGGAAAAAAATAATTTGAACCAATTTTTGCCAGGAGCTACTTTTTGCTCCATGCCGGTTGGAACCGATTTTAATCCAATACATTCCAGGCCAATATTATCCAGTTGCCAACCCTGGGATGATCCCTTAGGCCTGGAAAATGACAATACATTTTTGATTTGATTATATAATGGAATTGAAGTATGGACGGTTAGATTTATGAATTGATTTTGATTTTTTAATAATCAGAAAATATCGAAAATCAGAACACAGATAAAGAATTATTGTATTCTTCTTTAAGAAGAAGCTCTAATAATTATTGCATTAGACAAAGCAATGATTGATGATAATTTTGCTTTTGTTGTAGCTCCAGCGTCGATAAAAGAGCAAGCAGACAATTATTATGTTGCAATAATTACTGACATGAAATTCAAACACGCTGTTCATTTAAAGGAAACAGCACAGTCGTATTGTTGGATTACTCGTGGAATTTCCCATTGAAGCCATCCGTGTTGTCATAGGAAGCCAGATTTGGCAGCAAGGCTGTAACAATCGAGTATTATAGAATTGCTTGCAATATTGTCCGCAGGCATTGAACACATTTCTTCTGAAACCACATATTAGATTGGGAAAGTAGAATGGCCACGACGAAGGTAACTGAAATATGTTGGTATATTTGTTAATTATTAATAACAAGAATCATATCACCTTTCCAATGATTTACTGGGTAAACTAATTATAAACTTTTGAAGTACAAAAGATACTTCAAATAATTCCCTAGCACGATCAAATTGCTGGCATTATTATATTACGCATAATATTCGAAGCTTACCCACACAAAAGTTGACTGGCCGCATTTTTGGGGTGCAGGAGCTTATTGATACCATGGCAGCGTAAAGATTGCTAAGTTGGGCAATGTTGAAGTCAAACTTCACTATGCAATAGTTCTATAGTTGGTGAGAGCAAAAAGGATGGATAGCGAAATGCTATGATGCATATTCTGTTCAAGATGGGTGATAACAGGGATTCTATCAAATGGGGGCGTTTGGTGACGATTTCATACAGGAACGATATGATGCTTTTAGCAAATTACATTCTAAGAGTTTCCACAAACCATAAACCATTGCATTGTGGTTAAGCCTTTTCATCATTGCATTTAACAGCTATATGAGCTATAGCAGAGATATATGTACAATATTTTAGCACCTGGTGATTATGCAGATGATTGCGGTTCACTGGATTTAAAATACTGCAATGAGGTTGTTATAATCTCATTATTTTGGTCATATACACAGCCCCATCGGGAAGAAACTCAAGATCCAAGTTACCAACATTGCAATGTGGTGATGAGGTGGTCCATACCAAAAGCGATGCTTAATATTTTTCTTATAATATCCTGAGGCTGTCATTTCGATTTGATAATGATCATCTGCTTGAGAAAACCCTTGTCCATTAAGTCCATTTATATATATTTTCTATATTTAAACTGCATTTACTTTCCAAGTCTTTTTATCTGCTCAAGTTCCAAACAGAGGAGTGGGCACAAATCACCAAAAATGGAATTTTCAATTTTTGTTAAAATTCAAATTGGTGCAAAATATTAGAGTATTTATATTGACGTTTTTGGGCATGGTATAAAATTACTTTTTTCTGAATTTTCTAAAAAATCAGCAATCCGTTTTTCCAACAATAATTTAATGAGGGGCTTAAAGTCCATTATCGTTCCTCTTGTGCATGGACTCTCTCATACTTTTTATTCCATCAAGAAAATTACACAAACTGATCAGGTTTTTAATTTTAACATCTATGTATGGCATGCACGAAAGATTTAGAACAAGAACGGGAATGAGAGGACTCGTCTGGTAGCGGAGTCAGGTGAGCTATACAGATTAAGGCCTTATTTTAATTAAATGTAAACCAATACACCAAAAGTGTTTCAATAAATAAAATAATTCATACAAACACAGATTCGGTCTTGATAACATTCGTATGTTTACATATTCTTCGACGATAGCCAAATCCAGCCTAGAACTTTCCAACACTAGTTCCCTTGAATTTTTGGCATCTGTCAAAGATTCACGGTTTAAGTTTTTGACAATAATCATCATAACACCTGTGCGTCTCTTTCTCAGTCTAGGCATGGAGAATTTGCAAGGGAGCTAATTTTTAAATCAAAATTTAGGTAAATTACCTACATATGTTAACTTTAACTTGTTAAGTAATAATTATTTAGTATTGGTTGTTGGAATTTAAAACAAAAATTCAATGGCCGTCTTACTGAGTAGTAAAAGTATAGCGTTAACCTTTCTCATAGGTTACATCTGGCAGGATTGAGGTGCACCGGGATTATAGAAATTACGCAAGTATAAGAAGCAAACTATAAAGAAACAATTTTTCACATGAAATTTACATTTCTACTCTGAAAGGATGATGTTTAGTTAGGAGGCAGGAAAATGTCCCGCTTGGATTTTTCCAATGAAGCCATGTGTCTCATAGGATGCCTGTTTGCGCAGCAAATTCCGAAACCTGGCTTATTGCAGAGACGCTTGCAACGTGGTCCGCAATTATTACATACATCTGTAGCAAAACCTCGAGAAAATAGTGAGAGTAGAATGACCACGACGAAGGTAGCTGAAATTCAATGGATATTTTTTTTAGTTTCCTATCAAACCAAATTATAGACTTCCAATGATTTACTTGAAAAACAACCAACAGGTTTTTAAGCATGAAAAACTTTAATTTTATTACTATTCACAATATATTACTTCAAATAGACACCAGCAATTTTGTACAATATTATTATAACATAGAATTGAGTCTTACCCACAGAGATGTTGACTAGACGCATTTTTCCCTTTCACCTGGAAGTCCTTCTCTTGAGTTAGACAAACTAAGTATAAGAATTAGATGATGCCAACCTTTTGACAAAGTTTTTTTAGGAGATGAGAGAGCAACGGATCAATTACTAGAAAATACTGTGGCTATTCTGTATGCGACAAAATCACACTCTTTTATAGGAACGATGAATTTAAAAAATTAAAAAGTATTCGATAATGGTCTGCTCCCACAACCCAAATTGTGGTAAAGCTTTATCATCTTTGCGTAATTAACAGGTTAAGGTAAGTTGAAGATCACGGTGAATTTTCCAATGGTTGCGGTATACTGGATCTCAAAATAAAAATCCTTTTAACCTCATTATTATGCTCCCATCTCCACAAAAAATTCCCATTGACTCTCACAGTCTACGAAATCCATAGACTGTGAGATCGTCTTCAGTGACCCTTCCTTCGTCCTCAATGATCCTACCTTCGTCCTCCGTAATTAGCTGGTTAATTAGGTAGATAGGAGTCAAGCTAATACATTTTTATCCATTTTTGACTTCATACTAACTCAGATTACTCAGATATCCAGTGCAATCCATCAGCTTGATTCATAACTACCTATAATTAGCCACGTATAGTCACTGAGGACGAAGGAAGGGTCACTGAGTACGATTATGAACACGCATTTTTAGTATGTACTCTCTAACTAAACTATAATAATTGTCAAATATACTTCAGCACCAAGCATTATGGAATATGGATATTCTATAAGCCTTGGCTATGAACATAGTATTGTAGTTCAATGCAATGTTGCAGTTTTCCCCAAGAGGGAATAGCTTCCTTATTCCTTGAATTCCATTCCAGTAAAAAGATTCTGTCCTCAATCGTTGTTTTGAATTTCTCTATGAGTGGAACACTTGTCCTTGTTTATTTTTCCTAGAATTTCCCAGTAGCTATGGTGCTCACATGTAATTCAGGCATTGCAATTTTTCAAACAAATCCTCAACAACTTGAAGGAATAGTAACTACCCTTGGCCTAGTAAATAAATACTACTAGAGAAAATACCCGAGGCTTGCACAAACAAAGAATTCTAATACAACAAATGAACAAATGTATTAGATTTCTTAGTAACTTGCTAAACGGAAGAATGCAGTAACGATAAAAGTGGAATTCACTTGTATAAATCCAACTTTCAGAATATACGCAGGATATTCCAAAAGGTGTTTTAATATAACTTTCACAATTTAATTAGTTGAATGTTTCTAAAAAAAGCAGGCACCAAGAAGTTCATTACGAAGATGGTCACTGAATAAATAAACTTCATAGAAAGATCATATTTGTTTTGAATTTTGATTTACACGATTTTATTATTGAATCATCATGAAATACATAATTACATATGTTTCATAATAAAATATGACGGGCATTTGCCAATACCAGTTAATTACAAATAAAAAAAAATTATATTATGGACAGGAAAGCGTTAAATGGCTTGACGCTAATTTTAAAACCAAATCAACGGCTCTTCAAATTACAATAATTTCCTGCGAACGATAATTAAAACATTTGTATTTGTACCCTCTTGCACTGAACTGCAGAATGTTGATGAGATTTATAAGGTGAATCATATAGGGAAGCCAAGTGCATGAATTTAAATGTATAGCGCTTTTTTGCAACAAATGTTAGCAATTTGGATAATATGGTTCAGCTGTTTCTCATCATTTTATTAATAAATTAAAAGTTAAACAGGAAAACATTTTACTTTGGAGTTGGAAAATTGATATTTATTGTAATAACTAACTGTTGTACTTTATACTACATGAGATACAGCAAGAAATTCCAGGCCAGACGCCCAATCCCATGGGGATTTTATGGCAACGCTATCCCATGCACTTATCACCAGCCTATAAAATCTCATGGAGCAGCATCTCAGGAGATCCCAAAGAATATCCCATATGAAGACTCAATAAGTAGCGGTATCCCATGTATTGGATAGTCCAAGCAATCCCGTAAGATTTTCCAGATACCAATCTCATGGAGCCTCAACTTATGAGGTCCCATACAATCTCATAAGAATATTCATCAGCGCTATCCCATTTCTTGGATAAGCCAAGCAATCCCAAAAGATTTTCCACATACAAATACCATGGAGTTGCTTAACCTATGAGATCCCACGTCAAAATTTTTGCTCGGCTTGCCACAGCCCATACATTTTAAAATTATTGAAATGGAAAACCTATACTTTATTAACTTGGTGAATAGATGAGGGTCTCTTCACTTGACACCGAATACAATCCTTAAAACAAGAGCGGAAGCTCGGGCTCATAAATGCGTACAGAATAGGATTAATGGCACTATTAGCAAAGATAAGTAAACGGGTGATAGAGGTTGCTACGAATGTCCACCAATGCGACTGCCCGTCCAAATAAAGATAGATTTTTACCAATTGAAATGGTAAATTGCAGAGAGCAAATGTCACCACAATTGCTATTAACATCCTCAGCACCCGCTTCCGAGAATTACATACTATATTCGCAGCACTATTTGCCCTGCTTTCTCTACTACTTCTCTTGACCACATTATTATTCACTTTATTTAGTACTAATTTTTCAGCCACCGGCTCCATTTCACCCACGTCTCCTCCTTCTCCTTCATAACTCATTTTCAGCTTAGGCCCCGAACCAACTTCACACTCACCCTCAGCACATTTTTTACTCCCCCCACTTTTATTCATGACCTTTCTCAGGAGAGAAAGTGGAACTCGTGGACTACGCCAACTTGAGAGGGAATTCACTGAAGCTCCAATTGACTCTTTCCTTTCAGCCGCGTTCAGTTCTCTCACAATGAACGAGGGTTGACTGAAGGAGTCCACGAAAATTTCCCGCTCACGTAGCTGCACATATGTACTCCAGTAGAGAATGGAAATGATAAGGAGTGGAATGAGGAAGAGTAGGACAAAATGGATGGTATCCCAGATACTGGAATCGTAGATTTCGCCCACGGTACAAATTAGATGCTCAATCATGTCACCTTCCTCTGAAGGGTAGGAATGAGGAAATATGTGAAAGTAATACAAGCGAGGGGAGGAGATGATAGCACTTGCAATCCACACTCCAACAACGACCATCTGGAAGAATTTTAAAATAAAAAAATCTGTCAAATTTTATAGTCATCCGTTAAATAATCAAATTTTCTTATTAAACCCCATTTGAAAAAGCCAATTTCCAAAATCGGGCTAAAAATTCAAAAATTTCAGAATTTCTAAAAAATGCAAATATGGATTTGCAGGTGGACTATATAGCAAAAGGGTGCTCTTGTGATAGTAGTAATCTATTAAAAATGTAAAACCCATAGTTCAGGGGGTGACATCAAAAAACGATTGCTTGTTAGATGTTTTTTCACACATCCGCTCTGCAGATGCATTGTTGGCTAGCGTAAAATTACTCTGTCAGTCAGAATTGTTATTATTATTGCGTTATTATATTACTTTTAATAGCCCCACTCTCAACATCTGCCGAGTTTTGATGGGGTCTTTTATCGCCAAATAACGTTCCACAGCAATAACTACAAGGATGAGAATTGAAGTCGTCTGGGATAAGCTGCTGATGAAGTAGTGAATTTTACACATGAGATCCCCAAAGATCCACCTAAAAAAATCCCATAAAACCATTTATTATTGGTTAGTTAGAATATTGCTACAATATAAAGTACGCATATAACTCTGTATAATTTTACAGCTTAAAAATTTTTGTCAACAAACAGTGTTGGCAAAAACCCAGGGTTTTTGACAAAAACCCAAAAACCCTGGGTTTTTGGGTAATTGGGCAATTGGGTAATTGATATGTACATCTCCATGTCAATGATACACAACATCATGTCAGCGGTTATTCGTGAATAATTACTTTTGCTTATACTAAAAATATGAAATATATTTAATAATAATTTAACGTATTAATATGAAATAACTATTATTTTCAACTTTCCTTGTATTATTATATCAAGCAAAAACCCAATTACCCAAAAATCCAAAATATTTGATACCCAAAAACCACACAAAAACACAAAAACCCAGGGTTTTTGGGTTTTTGCCTCTGCCAACACTGTCAACAAACTCACGAGCTCGCATCGAGGCAAATGAAAAGATGTTGGAAAATGCAGAATGTGCCGACGCAAAGATTTGAGAAGGCAAGATTTGCCAAGCAGAATTTTGTAGGTCCACGCATTTTCCAATGACAAGATAGTACAGCAAGGACAGCCACATTTCCTACAATATTAAACATAAAGGATTAATATGTAGTGGCAAATAATGCCTGCAACTTGTACAAATAAGTTTTTTTCAAAAATAATAAAAATTTTTACCAAAGAAGCAGAAGAGAAATACAAGAGAATGAAGGATTACAAGCGCCAACTTCGATTCAAAGTCGTCAAAGACAAACAAGTCCGTACCATTCCCCGGAAAAGTCTCGTTTTCCATCGCTGCAAAAAGTGTCGTACACTTTGACTCCACAATTTTCCCTAGGCCTGCAACCATAATGAATTTCATAATAATTGCTTAGCGTTCTGTAAACACGCAATTTTAATTATTTAAACAAATCTTAAATACACTCAGCCCACCCAATATATTTTCACACCGTGGTGCGTTCCTGTACTTTTTGTGCACCGACAAGAGTAAGAGCCTGGACCTACCCCAACAATTAAATGAGTTGTGCAGAGGAGCGTGAAGGTTTGTTAACTGACTGAGTGAGAAAAAAAATTGAACAAAAGTTGCCAAAACTGTTACGAAACTCATTTCACTGTAGTCTTCCATTTCAGTGCTGGCGTACATGGGCTTTGTTTACAGTAAGTGCGAATTTCATTTTTTTCATTCATACGTATTAATAGATGTAAGTGACCATGAATAACCTCCTCCTTATGAAACACCGCGTATACCTCTTGGTGCTAAAATCCTTGGAAGGTATATTATACATATGTGGACCAACAAGTACTGCTTTTTTGGGGTCACTTATCGTTTTTGGTTTTTAACATTTTAATCCCCTCATCCTTTGAACATGTAGTATTTCGACGGTTAGAGTGCAACAAGGGCTATAATTTTATTATATTTTTCCCATAACGTTACGAAAATTATAGCCTCTTTTGCACTTCCCGCCACCATATATTCTTCCCCCGCTATTTTTGATCTTTCCATGCATTATATTACTACTATTGCCTACCCATTTGGGGATTTCTATCAAAATATCATATGCAAATTCTTCAAACGAAAATAAATCATTTACTAGCATCTTTTTATCACCCAAATATTTATAACAAATGTAATAAAATTATATACCACAAAATTCACATTAATTATCCTGGTTTATGGGAGCGTTGTAATATATTCTCGGTACAAGAAAGACGGGAATACTTTTACTCGAGTTTTGTATACAAAACGGTTAATTTCAATGGAATTGCAGATGAGAGTCGCAATAATTTTCAATTTGTAACCTCCTCTAGGACAAATAGTTTACCCCTACCAAAATACCGCACAACATTATTTAAAAAAGCTATATTTTTCCAAGCTGCTAAAAGCTGGAATAACGTACCTGTTGAACTGAAAAAATCTGAAAAACTAACATTAGAAAAATTCCGTGAAAATATTACCAATTGGATATTGGATAAACGCTTGGGGAGTTGAGTGTTTGTGAATTGTGTATACTGTAGCATTAATTTATATAGATACAATTTCTAGCTTTATGAGTTACCGAAGGAAGAACAGTCAATTTATGTACTGATTCAGGAATAACTCGTTAACAAAGTCATGAAATGAAATGAAATTACCTTTTTCAAAATACAAATTGAGAAAATACCCATACAAAAATCCCATGCCAAATTTATTAAATTTACTCTTTTTGAAATATACAAAAATCTGGATTTTCAGGAGAATGCCCAAAGGGTGCTTACGCACAGGGACTAAAATCCTTTAAACAAGTTAACCAGTGGTTGCTGGGAGTGACACCAAACTAGTAGTGCTTGTAAGAGAAAAGACCCGCGTATTGAGTGAAGCTAAAAATAACAACATTAGCATTTGGAAATATGTAAGTACATTACCTATTGTAAATAATTTATTACTGTCAAGGCCTAATCTTTGAAGTTTCTCCACCGTAAGTATAAGCATTAAGAATCTGACCTTTTACCAGAAATAATTCAAAAGAAGCTGATAATTTGTGCACAATTTAAAGGGGATTGACGGATTAATAAACATAACGACCTTTATACTTGCAATTCGAGTGGGTATGTTGGTGGGAGAGTTCATGGGGGACGTTTTCATCCTTCAAAATATTACTTGGTAGGATTTGATATGTAATTATTCAATTGGCTCATAAAGGCTGCAATAAGATCATGTTATTATAATATTACATTACATGACAGGACATTCATGAAACTACCTACTACTTTCTCGAGCCAAGTATTTTTACTCACTGAATACTGTAAACGCACTCTTCCCATCCTTATATGTTGCCCTTGATTCACTTGAAACATTATCTCTCGTCTGTAGTGGCAAAGTCTAGCAAAAGACTATGAAAACTCATCCCAAGGGATTACTACTACTACGAGCTTTATTTCTGGTTATGTAGTGACAGACACGGACGTGAATGAATTGAAATGAAGTTCATGTCTCCTACGCATGTAAATTATACAGGAATATACGTAAAACAGTAAATATAGAGAAACGCATTCTAGGGAGTTTCTCATTTAAACCGGAGCAAATGACACAATGCTGAGAACATGGTTTCAAGCATCCATAGTAAAATATCAAAATTCTTTAATCCTTTCTATCCAGTTTCTAACCATTATAGCACATTAATTAGTAATAAAATTCTGGTTAACACATTTCACACACGTTCCATGATTTATCCACCAAATGAACTTTTCTCACATTTGAAAAGCATGTGATATTCCCATCACAGCACGTGCATACTTTCACCAGCATATGAGACACTTGCTTTCTTCTGGTTCATTTAATAATTAACTATTTCACTTACTTATAGCTTAATGCTTTTTATTATAGTCATCAGAAGGATATAAAAGGACTTATTTGAGAACATACTCGGCGCATGTGGTACTGAGAAAGCCTCATGAATTAGTAGTATTAGCATGTTTTTCATTTACTCAGTAATAATTACTTCTGTATCCCCTACATTTCTGTAGGATTCAAAGGAATTGATTGAAATTGTAAGGGACTGTACTATGTATGTAGATTTTGAATGTCAGCTGGCAATTACTAACCCCGGTCTTTTCTCAGCCAACAATTTTTTACATGGGAAAAAACATTTATTTGGAGTAGAATTTCCATTACTTAAATTAATATATGTATCTCCTCCCAAGGGCTAATAATGTACTCGAATTAACCAACGCAGCTTCCTTTCACTCACTTCACCCCTGTGAGCCAGATGAAGAGCAGAGCTTGAAAAACTATTCTCAGACACAATGAGTACGCTCTTACATAGTTGCAAATAGTAAGAATCAAGCTCGCCAAGTAATTCTGCTCCACTCCAATCCTTCAGTGTCCTTCCAGCTATTCATTAATTTCCTTCATCCAAGAAAAAACAATTCCAAAGATCAGACAAACGACACTTTTGTGTGGGCATAGGTTTGTCGATAAGGAATAACCGAAAAGTATCCTCCCTCCCCATGTAAATGGCTTGGTGGATGGGAAAAGGTGCTGTGAACGTGTGCAACAAATCTTGGTTTCTTCTTATTAGTCCTTTATGTGTAGCATTTGAGGGAAAGTCAATTGCAGAATCACATTTTCACCCAAGGAGACTTCATCATCCCATCAAGGAAAATGTCCCAAACTATTTTTATCTTAATGGTTGCTGGTTCAGTAAAATCTGGATTACTTTCACTTTTTGTTTACTTTCACCATTCTTCCTTCGCAAATAGTTTTCCATGCATGATAAAAACTTTTACTTTTGTGACGGTATCACGATTCCAGTAAGCCTCATATCAGTCTCGACATGTCCCTACACCCGAACTTTATACTTTTGATAATTCTATCAACCAGAATTTTATAGTTTCAACAACACCAAGAACTTAGAAGCCCTTCCATATTGACGGATTTTTAGGGTAGGTCTCATAGACTAAGGATGGAGTGACTTGGAACTCTGTTCCAAGTCACTCCATCCTTAGTCTGAGACCAGTGTTGGCAGAGGCAAAAACCCAAAAACCCTGGGTTTTTGGGATTTTGTGGGTTTTTGTGTGGTTTTTGGGTATCAAATATTTTGGGTTTTTGGGTAATTGGGTTTTTGCTTAATATAAT
>JAQFXU010002525.1:0-20288 GCA_034693705.1 Spatulosminthurus flaviceps
TGCCTGAGCCCGGCACAAAGAAGGAGGGGAATGGTGTTTAAAATGTTGAGCCTTCCTTCAAATTATGTTATAGGATTTGTTTTACTTCAGGTCGAGTTATTTATTACGGAAACCTTAGCGCCCAATTTGTACGTTGCCAAAGTTATACGCTACTGTGACCGAGACCCTGTTACAAATCAAGTCATAAATTACGAAGATTACCAAGAGGAAGCACTCCGAAGGCATCTTCGTCTGAAAGAACTCGTGGGCCTATTGTATTAACTGATTACCGCTATTTGTAAGTGTATTTTCTGGCAAATAAATTATGCTGGTGTTGTGCATTTACGCAGAAAATGTCCAGAAACATACCAGCCTGGAACTCAAGTGGTAATTGCTTTACGAGACAAGCAGGAATTCCGGTACATGCTCACCCGGGGGGAAATTATTGAAGTAGCCACTCGCACGTACGCGGGATTGCCCAGTGCTGTTCGCATAAATTGCTTAGATATAGGGGAGATCAAGCTGGTCCGAGTGGACGATATTTTAGCTATGCCGGAGGAAATGAAGGGATTAAGGCCTTGCGGTGTTCAAGTTGTACTTGCCAACACGGCGCCACCTTTTGGGGAGAAAGCCTTTAGATTGAGTCACATAAGCAAAACCAAGGATTATTTTAAATTAGATCCTATACTGCAGGGGGATGTAACTACCTAGTGAATTTATGTGCAACAGAATTTTACCCGTGTTATTATTTACGTTTTGACAACGATAATTTCTTAACAGATCTGTCTTTCTATTGGCAATACAATTTGGGTCAGACGTCTAGTGAAGCTAAAACGATTAGAAATTGGACGAGTTGTTGAGACTTGGGATGCCACTTTTGAATTATGCAAGAAAAAAATACTTGTCCGCAATCCTGGTCACCTTGAAATTCTCTACAAGTCATGCGAAAAGACAGGCTATTCGTGTAAACAATTTAGGAATAACAAGACACCTGGTTGGTGTAATGGTATGTTCTGAGTATTGAAATATGTGTTCAGGTTGAATTCGTTCGCCCATAGTTAATGGTCCCTAAAACCGGACTTTTTATTTTTTAGACTTGCAATTTCAAAACGATTTTCATCAAATCTCTGACTCATACGATTGGGCGTACCTGAAAGTTAGTAATTCCATTGATACAGATAACATAATATCTTCAACAGTAGCAGCGAAGTATATCAGCCCAGAGAATAAAATATTTGTAAACTCGGTGAAATTCGAACAAATGTTGGAGACATTGGAGGCAGAACTTAATGAAGATATTCTGAAACTAAAGAGAATCTGTGACTGGAATAGAGACGTTGAGTTCTATCGATTTTATGAGGCGGGATTAGTTGTAGCCGCAGTTGATGATGCAGATGGACGGTTAGTTCAAGTGTGCATATGCTAAAAGGTGAAGGGGTATTTACTATGCCCAAAGGTAATATTTTTCAATTTGCGATAGTTTCCGCCGTGGTATAATCACTGAAGTAGAACAGAAGGACTCGGAAAATGATGTTGAATATTTGTACAAAGTATTTTTGGTGGACGTTGGAGTGGAAGGACTTTGTACAATGTCCTCCGTTTTTCCAATTCCCAAGAAATATGTACTGCGCTTACCTTTTCAAGCTATACGCTTGTCCCTCGAACACATAAGAAGTCGCAAGCCGAAATCTGCTGATCGCAAGATCTACCATCGCACCATGGATTTTCTAATGCCTGATAATCTGGCGGTTGATGTCGAGGTTGTCGTACGTGATCCATTCTATATTTTTGATTTCTCTTAGTGTCGTTGTCATTAATGAAGAAAATACGAATACAAATATATTTAATTTGTATTTTTCAAGGCACTGCATAATTACCGAGTAAATGGCGACATGGTTGAAATTAATTGCTACGAATCGTTTATATTCTGTGGGAAAGATGAAATAAGTGAATTCTACTTGAGAGAAAAAGTCGCGCTTTTTACCTTTGAGGGTGAGACGAAGATGATGAAAATCAAAACAGCCTTGCTAGAAAAATTCAATTCTAAAATTTCGAAGCTAATAAAGGATGAGGACGACATATCTGACGACGAAAGTGAGGTCAGTTTTACCGAAGATAGTGTTAACGATGGGTTCGATGTAAATTTCGAATGCGGCTTAGATGAAATGATTGCAAGCATGTTTCCGAAGAAAACTTTTCCAGGTATTCGCCTCTTGTTTGACTCAGTTTGTCGTGGTTTTTTTTATGTTATTTGTATTGGAAAATTATTGTGCCATATTGCTTTTGTTTTTAGAAATTGGTCAAAAAAAACCTCTTGAAGCTCCTAGGACGTCAAAAACAGAAATTACAGGAGTAAAAGCTGCTCCGACGTCTCTTGAGGAGACACAACTAGGTCAAGAAAAACCTCGTGAAGCTCCTAAGACGTCAAAAACAGAAATTTCAGGAGGAGCAAAGGCTACTCCGACTTATCTGAAGAATACAAAACTAGGAGGACCTCAGCCGAACCAAATGCCAGCAAATGCGCCGCATGTAATCGACGTTTTAAAGAAAGCTGATGTATTATGGTTTCAAAACGAAACAATCATTCTTTTGCGAGTGCTGATACCAGATGTCACAGAGTACGACTGTAAATTAATCAGTAAAAATGAGTTGAATTTTAGCACAATCAACCCACCGGGTTACGGGTTCACATTGAATTTCTGTAAAAGAGTGGAACCAACGGTGAAAGTCCAAGCACTTGGACAGTACTGCGAAATAAAATTACGGAAACGTTTTCCTGGATTAAAATGGGATGTTTTGACCGCTGCAACTGGGTTGCACTGGCTTAAGCCAGAATTGAATTTGGATGATGAGGAAATTCCGTCTGACAGTAGTTCTAAGTTATTGACATATATTGATGTCGACTACGAGAAGATGTGCGAAGACCAGTACAACAGTGACGATGACTTGTTTGAATTAGGCCTGGAGGAGGACAGACTACTAGAATGATTTAAATGCCCTTGTATTTAGTAGATTTAGGAATAGATTTTGAATTTTCGTATGAAATCATTGTGTTATGTCTCGTTGATCCAAAAGAAAGCTGTAGGCTCTGTTTTCATTTAAACTCCTGTTTAATAACCTTTCCTGTCTTACTTGACATTTGAACTTCAAATTGCATCTGCGGTTGTATTTCAAATTATTCTGCTTACAATAAAATCTTTGCTGTCGAAATAATAAATAATAATAATTAAATAATAATTGTTGTGCTTTAAAAAAATAAGGCTAAAGCTACAGTGTGAATGCAGAAATAATGCAAAAAGTTTATTTTGTGAATAAATTGATATTTTCACAATAGTTGTGTTCTTGCCTGGTCATTCTCTGTACACAAGGACGTACAATGAATGTTTAGCGTGTAATTCTTATGATCAGTTTCTTAATGTAACGTAATAAATATATTATGTACATGAACAAATATGCTACAGGAATTAGTTAACATTACAATTACAACATCATAAACTTAAAACATATTGATTAGAATTCAGTGTTGGAAAACCGGAACAGTCAAGTTGTATTATATGAACATTCAATTTTGTTATAGGTTAACGTAGATTGTGGTCATGGTGAACGATCTTCTGCTTCAAGTCCACTAGTGGCGGGGCTATCGCAGTTCCCTGGGTCCGGTGAATATGACTGTCTCTCGCTGCTAGACGATCGTACCATTTCGCTCTGAAAATACATATGATTAGTCATAATTGTAAGTAGGTACCCGTGTTCATTTCTCACTTTTTACTATCCAGTTTTACTTTGAAGTCTGAACAAACTAAAGTTTGAAGAAACTTACATCAATGTCAACGCAGTTCAGCTCTTTAGTTTTCCTCCATTTCGCTCTTCTATTTTGGAACCAAGTTTTTACTTGCCTATCACTTAACCCCAAGGAATTGGCTAACTTCTTGCGGTCGTTTGCATTCAGGTATTTATGGTCCAAGAAAGATTTTTCTAATTGAGCTGTTTGAAAGTTTGTGAAACGAATTTGACCACCTTTTCTTTTGTTACCGTTGTTTCCAAGGAGGGATGCCATGGAAAATGGGGATGCATTATTACTTAAAAAAGCCAAGGACGCCGCATCTGTAATTTAGAAAAAACACATGAAAGTTGTGGTAACAACAAGGTAATAATTGAGTGAAACTCATCCAACTACAAACAACAGCAATCTCATTAAAAGATTTCCCAACACATTGCTGCTCTCGTGTAATTTGTAACATGCGTCTCTACCATAGATATGAATAATTTAATTATTCTTACTAATGAACTACAGCGACAATGAGATCTAGCTAAGCAATTTTCCATTAAATAATCTCAGCTTATTGTCTCGTATTCCATAGGTATGCCATTGTACAGTATAAATAATAGTGAAATATATTCGTGTCAAACACATATGTAGATGCTAGCATGGGAGTACATATTTTAACGTAAGTATTATTTTATGGCAGTCATCATCACTTTTTGTCGTAAAAAATAAGCCGGAATTTTTATTGGTAGAATAAAGTCAATACACTTTTAAATATGTGTGTAAATGTCCTCTGTAGTTTATGCGCTGGATATCACTTACTAAATCCAGAAGCCCAAACTGTTTAGAGCAAATGATAAGTTTTGATATGAGCCGCTGGAGTTTGCATTTTCACAATTCGAATTTGCATCTAATCCCGTTTTATATTCCATCTGCTCAATAGCTTCTATTGCTACATTGTGTAATCAATTTAAATAGGCTTTATATAATATTATTATTAGAGGAATTTTTTGATCCCTCAATTTACAACTTTGTTATCTCTGTAACATTTAGCTCCTGATCCCTTAAGCCCTAAGTTTCCCCACGAAACCCCTACATGCATAATAATGGATTATGGATTCCATAGCTACTGACACTTAAACTCCATGTATGAGGCAAAGTATGAGGTAATAAATTGATTAACTATTTCATTGCTATCAGTCTCTTGTGATTCCTTTAATCCCTTTATTACATGCTAAAACACATCACGACTTTAAAACTAACAGTAAGTAAACTCTGCCTTGAAATTGCTCAAATTGGCAAATATCCTTACACCTTCACAGGTCTCTCCTAATTAATCTATGTAAATGCTTAACTTTAAATGTCATAATATATGTATATTGTATATATATTACATAACATAGGAACGCCCGAAGATGTGAAACAAATTTCCACCAATGTACATGGTTAGCAATGTCAGCGCGCAAACACTTATTTTGATGTTGTGCTGAGTTTAAAAAATCCTTTGAAATAATTTTAATTTATATTATTTTATTGTAAATATACCTTCCAGTAAAATTAAACCTTCATGATTCATACTTGTTCCACACGCTAATACGCTGAATATCTTTTAATTTCTCCAGTTTTATCCTCTAACTTTTGCTACAGGTTAAGTATGGAAAGGAACAGAATGAACTTTTATCTATAGAACTAGAACTACAAATCATTTTTCTATTCATCTCGTAATAAATATGTACGTAAGTATCTAAATGTATGCCTCCATGCAGATAGACAAATATAAACAGCCAAGTTTTGAATTCAAGAGTTTTGTAATCATGAACTTTCCTTGTCAAAATGAGTACTTTGGTAGCGATCGTATATATAGTCCATATATCGCCAGCTAATCCCCTTTATCAGGGCCAATTCGGATGCGGCTGAACAAGAGAGAGAAAACATTTTTACTGATAAAAGTCGATTATCCTTAATTCCTATGTTCACGGATTCCTTTTACTTCTGTCAATCTCCCGTATTAAAAATATACAGAACTTTGCATGTGATCCGTCGAATCTGTGGATAATTGTCATACAGCACGTACATATTATTATCCACTAATACAACAGCCAACACATGTATGTGCTTACATATACAAGCCTATGTAAACCTCAATTCAGTCAGAGAATAGAGAAGTGTTGAATTTAGATTGACTATATATATGTAGAAAAAAAATATCGACTAGAAAATGGTAACAAAATTTACCTCATGCTATTTTCCCTTATATTCACAGGAATCAAACATTTAAGGGCTTATCCAGAGAAATGATAAACGAAGTCAAGCAATATCACACATGGTATTAAATAAGTGGAAGAAATGGAAACTCACAATTATATGCTTTTGATTTACAAACGTTTTCCCCTTATTCGTCTTGACTGTTTACAATAAAACTTTTTATCACCAATAATAGTACAAGACCAATGAATTGTCAATCCGTAGTTGTTAAAGGGAACCTCCTTTTTCATTCTAAGAAAAACTCAACGACAACATAATTTATTTTCCCAGATAATCATTATTATAGTTCTTACGTGTATGGGTTATATTATAGATTAGGAATTAGAAAGGGAGCGCGGGCTATTATTCTATGAGATGTTCCACATGATGATTGTTTGATTTTGATAGTTTTTAGGAAAAACATGATAAGAATTCCCATTTCTCCTTTGATGAGTTCCTCCTCTTCGTCATGCTCTTACTGTGTATGTATATACATTGAATTTTTAGAAAGCCGTCCCTAGTCCCTTGTCTCATTTTTAGTACATGAAAACATGATGTTTGTCAATATTGACTTGCTGTCAACAATCATCGTTTCCATTTAAGCTTCGTTTTTACGCAACGAAAATGTTTGCTTGACAGCAGGCCTACTATTAGTACACATGAGCTTTACTTTTAGCTCCTTTTCTGTCATATATTAAATGCCGCTCTGCTTGACTCTCTCATACAGAAATCTATTGTCAACCACGTTATGACAATGTTCATATAGTGAAAAACTCAATGTAGTGCTGCGTAATCTGGGGAGCTGTGTTACTGATTACAGGAGGACATCATCACTTACAATACAACAACCACATTGACCATTTGCTTGAGAACAATCCACACACAAAGGATGTAAAAAATAATCCGTTTATATGTCTTCATGTCTATTTTATTTTTGTAGTACGTTATAATACTAATAATAATTTTTGTAATATTATTGTAATAATAATCTTTTTTTCAGTTACAGCACCGACGTATAGAAGATTCCTATTCAATAGCAAAGGAAAGTCACCACCCAAATAATAGTGGTATGCAATGACATTAAATTACTGGGTGGAGGATATTATTATCGACTTTTTGTAATAATAATAATAATAATTATTATTATTATTATTAGTAACAGGCTTTTTTGGAATTATTATCAACTATAGCCAAGAGAATATTACGCTTTCTAGAAGCCTCGTCCGAAAATCTCGTAATAATAAAATTATGCATACAAAAAATACCCGGAGATATTTTTTCTAATTAATTTCATGAGTTTCATGGGCATTTCATGCACTGATTACTTTCAACACTATATACGCTATATATGAAGGTTATACCATAAAACTTTCAAACTTTTGTAAGAATCAAAAGAATCATGCTAGATTTACGTGTTAATAAAACTGGTTTTATCCAATCATTTCACTCCCTTTTAGTAATCATAATAATAATTCAAGGGGTATTTGAAATCATGTTGAAATCACATGAAGTAATATCTTGCAATAGTATCAAATTGACATTGGAGTTAATTATTAATGTAGTAGCAAAAAAAAGAGAGGACATTCGGGCATTTCTAAAAATGTGGCCATGTGTGAGAGAAAATATCTTAATCCTCCAGTGTACAACCCTTAATCCGTGCTGTTAAAGTTAATAAAGCAATCAATCAAATACATTTGGACAATGGTACATTGGATGTGTGATTTGAAGGAGTGAGTGAGTGGACCCAGAGCCTATCATCATCTATGTGTTGCTTTGTAAATACTTATTCTTTTACCAACTGTGTAATTATATATTTTACTTATATTAACTATAGGACCGCCATCCGTATTTTATTGCCGCTAAATATAATTATGTGCTTACGCCTATATTCCTCATCATTGCTGATTGCTGATTTTGTAGAAAAGAACGAAGGAAATGTTATTATTTTAGTTTATCAATACGCATATTTAGTCATAGTAAACGTTATCAAGCGCTCTATCTCTGTTCCAGCAATTTTGCAAAGTCTAGTCATTTTTGTTTCTTTTTTAGGGTTAAAAAAAATTTGGTAGTAATAATTATTCCGATTAGCAGAGGTAAAACATTTAAAAATTTTTTGAATTACAATATGAATTACCAATTACCAGTGCAGTGTGTAAAGTGGGAGGAGTAGAATTATTGCAGCAATAATACTGCTCAAGCGTCTAACAAATCAAGTAATTCAATTCATTTGGACGTAAGTACATAATATGCGTTATTACATATGGTTAAATGACCAAGCTTTTAAGTTAAAGCGTCTACATGGGACACTAAATATAGAGTAGTTAGTACAGCTTAGAGATACCCTGTACGGTATGATGCTAATCCATCGGCATCGTATCTCACCCGGACTGTATATTATACCCTCTCGAATGTCAATTAATGTGGACACTCACTTTGTAAAGAGTAGTATAGTATCAGTAGTTTGTAAGTACATATGTATAGTTAGCGTGTGAGCACGCTCGGTTTATCTTGCCAGTATTTCCCTTTTATAATTTTTTGATGGCTACTTGTGTTAGTTCCTTATCGCCTTATCATTATTAATAACCATCATGTCGTTCGGCTCCATTATCCCGCTTGTCTTCTCATGTTCACTCTCATGTTTCCATGTCAGGGGTTACTTTTTATGACTCTGAGCAGGTGGATACTTCTATTACATGCATGCGTATACATAACGTTTTTTAACACACTCCTTACAATAATCAGTGATTTGGACCAGCCGTAACACTAATTTCCTTTGTTTGCCTTTCCCTAAAGTGCTGTATATCTTGTATCTCCATGTTCAAATTCCATGCATTTTGCTATAATTATAGCATTAAGAATATCATTTGTGCAGGATGATTTTTTCCTTGTAAGACGTTCCTTTTTTGATATAGTTTGTTTGAAATAATTAGGATTTACAATGTGCGTGCAATCTCTGTCTCTCGGCTATATAGACTCGACGCGCGAGACCTCATTTCCTTAAATATATTTTCCAAGAAGATCCTATCCTTCTTAGCTATACACATCCTCTGTATCTAAAAATAGATGCACACTAATATGCGTTGGAAATTAAGTGGACTTCTTGACTCCAAGAAAACAAAACTAGTACGTTCCATGATGATTTTGATATGAATGAATTTACTAATCCTCCACAAAATATACTACATTTTCTCTTCCTCTGTTTATATTTCTAATCCCTTGTTTACTTGTAAGATGAATAGCTTGAGAAAAGAACAATAGAGATTAATATAAAAATTAAGTAGTATTCATCCCGAACCATGAGATTCACCATGATCATGAGAGAGGCTTTTTGGTAAATATCTTTATCTTTGAAGTGACAACAAGAAATGGTTCTTAAAAGTTGGAGCAGAGATACATTAATGAGGATTTTGCGGTTCCTCAATCAACCATATACAGTAATTATAGATATATACTTGTATTAGGTAAGGCGTATGGATAAGCTTACCTTCTCATTCTTGGCTTATGAAAGATATGCTATTTATGTGTTGAAAGACCTAGGTCCATATTATAATTTGTGATCTTTCTGGATCTAAACAGATGATTTACTAACAGCTACAATGTTGTAACAATATGCATGTGTGCTTACGAAGCAAAGAAAAGCGCCAAAGGATAAGATAATATTGTCGTATAATCTTTTAAACGTGCTCAACGTTAACTTATCCTAGCCCTTACTCGCTCATACCAATTTTTTCTTGACTTTCTGGGCATTCCGACTGCTAATCGTTGACCACGCGGTAATGAGCACCACTCAAAAATATCAGTCTAATCTGGAACAATCAAACTCTGTTTTGTAAATGCTAGTTCTACAAGAACCATTACATGGATGATTGTAGGAAAGTGCGAGTACTCATGACAAAATCATGGATAACTTAAATGACTAAACCCCACCACTATTTTAAACTATTCTCTCCGATAATATGTAATATACTCCTTTACGAAATGGAAAATGCCATTTGACAAGTGGAATAATTCATTTTATTCAGTACAAACTTAGAAAAATCGGCGTTGGAAGTATATTGCAAGGGAGTTCTATAGCAAAAATTATTTGGAATGACATTCAACTGCAATTTATTATTATTATTTGCAATTAGCAATTGATTGCATGTTCTCTATGAAGTGGCACTCTTGTCGAGCCTTTGTTGACAAGAGGTTTGCGCTTATATGCTCCCATGCATTTGTATATAGATACATGTATAATATCATGTTTAATTAGATATGTCAAGAACTTGGAACTTGAAAAGTACGCGTTTGTACAGTCTCTTGAATTTATATACATATGTAAAGCTGTTTGGAGAAGAGACTGTCCACTACGTATACATAACATATGTATCTGGAATCAATAAAAATGGGAGATGGAGTGTTCCATCACTGAACCAATTTGCGTCAGTGATAGGAATAACAAGATCAATTGTGATCAACTATGTTAATCTGGATTATTAATCTGCTTTATTTCGGGAGCTAATGAGTTAACAGAGGCAATCAAGTGTATGCAAATATAAATAATATGATTATTATTAGTGAGAGTACTTTTAGTGCTTAGGGAGAGATCAGATAATAATAATTACTTCATGTGTTCTGCTAATGCTCTACGCAAATTCCTAATCCCAGTAGGATTTTCTTCCCGTGTCAATGTCATTACTATACATATAGTGGATTCTGTGTAACATTAGAGGAAAGATAACAATAAACTACAGCTAATCCTTATTACTACATTATTATTATTACTGGTGCTGCTCATACTAATACTATATAGTGCTACTATACAATGGAATTCCAAGTAGATATACGATATTATAGAAATACTTTCCTTGTGTTTATAGACTAAGTATTAAAAAAGACTTTGGAATAAAATCTATCAATAATAACGCAAGCAAGTTCCATTCAAGTGGTAAAAATAAATTGAAGCTCAAAATGTGGTTTGCCAAAAATAGTTATAAATACTACGAGGAAATAAAAATATATTTTGGGATAATAATTTTCAATAGAAATTATCCTTGTTTGTGTCTTAATTTGTACTTTTAACACTGTAACAAGACGGAATTAAAACAATATCAGGAAAAGGAATTCAATACTCAATGAATGAACATCCACTGAATGTATTTACAATTATTGTTAGCACCAGGGCTAATATTACCGACTTGACAAAAATAGCTTTGAGTTCTAGGAAATTGCTCCGTTGATAAGGTCTTTGCGGTAGAGTAATACGAACAACAAGTTGCCTCGATAGAATTACTCCTTCGTATATGGAGAGTTTGAGCGATAACTTGTTTTCCTTACAGCATATCATCTCTGTCATTTGTGTAGTATGTATGTATGAAGTATTAATAATAATAAATTATTATTATAATTTTTTACTTTATTTTAGCAAGGGCTGCTCCTGCGGCAATTAAAATAAACCCGTCTGATATTATATACGAACAAACAATGCTATAGTAATACTAGCCTGACACCAATGGGAAGGGTAGTTAGTAGGGGAGGATTACTCTCGACTGGACAGCATGTACAATAATAATATAAATGCTAATACATTGCAAAATAAATGGAATAAAAAGGAAAAGGAAGGAAAAAAATGTCACTTGATTGACGAATTGACAGCGAAAAATCCCCGTCAGTTGTGGTTACGGTTACGTGGCTTTGCCAATTGGTTTCCATATGATATGTTTCGTTTTTCTGAACAAGCCCGTTTATTTTCCTATGCTTATATCTACATACACACTAAAATGAAGCATGCTTACCAATTTATTTATTTTTCCTACTTTAGCAAACAATTGAGGGAAGTTTTTGCTTTTCTTAGAGCCTTCGTCTCTAGTACATATAAAAACTTATATGGAATGAGACATGAGCAAGGAGTCAGTATAATTAGTAGACTGATATTTGAGACAAATGTGAAATGTGTACGTAAATGTGGGGGATGTGTCGGAGTAACACGTGTACATATATATGTATAGGGACAATCGTCTTTAATCCTGTGGTTTCATTATCCTTACTCACAATCCGAATCATTGATTTGATGAGTTCCTTCTATGAGGTAATTCCGCTCGCGACCAGTAATTCTAACTTGGTGCGACATGTAACTTATTATTTCATGTTGAAATTATAATTATGAGAAATGTGGATGATTACACTTGTCTTTGCTTCTATATAATAAGTAACAGTAAGTATATGTGTACGCATAGTAAGCGCCAAAAGAAATGTCTATAAGTGTTCTCATACATAAATTGTGAGTCATGGAGATGAAGACTAATCAAAGAATAACAAAAAAATAAGGAAAAATAGTACGTACAATATCCATCCGGTTGATGACTAAAGGACCGTCCCGTGGCTAATTCTTCCGGTGACATGGGTTCCCTGCTAAGGGATCTGAAGGCACTTATGGCAGGTAGACCAGGATGAGGATGATTACTGTAGAATTGAAAAGGGATTTGGGATGAGGTGACAAAGTCCTGGTAGCGCTGCATCGCGTCCCGGTAATGTGCCAATTGACTCATGGAACTGAAGGGAGAGAGTGTTTCCGGGAGGTAGAGTGGTAGGGGTAAGCCGCTCGCGGGAGGAGGACCGAATTTCCCAAACATACCACCAACATTGGGATCATGTTGCTGATTTTTATTGTTGCGAAGTTGCTGGAAATTCCTTAAGTTAGCGTTCCCTTCCTCCCACATGGATTTGTTGAGTCCCTCTGGAGATCCGTGGTGCAAGGGCTGGGAGTAATTCTGAGATTTAACTCTTGACTCGGGTCCATCTTGCTTTTCTGGATCTTCCGATATTATGATGGTACCCCCGGACTTCCGGCTTAGAAGGTCATCAATGCGGAATGACTTCTTTGGAACTCCTTTTGCTGACATCTTAATTCCACAAGGTTTTAACAGTATGCAGTATGTACACCCGGAAGAATTGCGGGCACTTGGAAAATTGAATTACTATAAACTGCCTCTCTCCTGATGAATTATTTCCTCAGTATTATTGCTTGGATAGTCCAGTCACAGCAATGTATGTATTTATGTAGATAAAATAATTTTCCCACTTCGATCTTGGACTTTGTTTTGTCTTTCGTAAATAAAGTTCTTTGAAAGGCCGTTAGCACAAGTTTTTTTCCTGTTTATCTGTTATATTTTTGCATTGGAAAAGGGATAAAAATTCGTTACAACTACCCCAGATATTTTTGTAGGAAGAAAAGTCTAAAAGAATTGTGTTTTTCACCCGCTAGCACAGAAATTAGGGTAATAGCAGTTCGGATCACCTCACTGATTTTAATCCCAATCATGGATACGTGGGAGTAGGAGCCAGTTAAAGGGTTCTTAGTATTTCCAGCATTGGACACGAATTGATAGTGAGGGTTGACTGCGGAGGACTAGAGGAACTGGTTGTTTGACTGACGTTTGTTGATTTTAGAATAAAGGTGAAGATGATAGCGCCGTAGTACAATAGTCCAGCCTTGCATTCAGTACTGGCACACACACACACACACGAGGTAATAGTAGTAGTAATACCAGTTAAATGACGGTTTTGAGTACTTTCAAGGTAGTGGGATATACAATATGTGGCAGAGGAATGAATGCTTTTAGTGGTTACACTGACAGGATGGTGTAGGAAAATTGGTAGTATTTACATTTTATACCAGAGGCTGTATACTTCTTATGGGGTAAAATAACACACTGTGTACAGGAAAGGTTAGGTTTTTATGAGTGTTAATAATAGAAAGAAGTAACGGTTATGTTCTGGGACATAGGAGTTGGCTGGACTAAAGCTAAATATGATTTAAAGTAGTTTAGGAGAGAATGGAGTCAGTGGAAATAAGAGAGATGATGAGGATGATTATTGGACAAAAATAGGGCCGAAAGATTTTTTCAGAATGGAGGAAGGCATAATTACTATGATAAAGTGTTGATAGGAATATGACTGTGAAAGCAAAGAGGGGAAATATATTGAAAAGGGATAAGAGATGATAGGATGGTCAATAATAAGTTGAGAAGTATTATGAAAGGATCGGGTGATGACGGGAAGGCCTTTTGCTGCCCTATCTCTTTGAGTAATATTGCATGAGGAAATTGACTAGTTGGAATATATGTGGCAAATAATAAAGATTAAAACTATGAGAGGAGTAAGTAACAATATATTAATAATAATAATAGTGCATGGTGGTTGGTGGTATAGTAGTGGTAGGGAGTGGAAGTAAGGATACAAGAGAGCTTCGTCTGACGGATAATGAATGTCCACAAGCAACTAATCATAAGCTTCTTCACATATATTGTATGGATTTAAATGTAAAAAGTATCAAATTGACAACCGACGGATGGGAAGTCTGACTGCCGTCGTCCGAGTCACCAACAGCCGAGCTATAGTTGTATGTACACATTATAATTAGGGTAAATACTTGTATTGGTTTGGTAGCACGCAATCAGATGATAATATAATATTACATTATGGAACTCCACTGCTGCGAAAATATGTTAAAGCATTATGTCATTCTCCTTGATTTTATAAGGGGAAAAATGTTGACACAGCTTTGTGATTTAACAAAAACGGTGTGACACAGAGTATTTTCTGGCTAAGTCAATATCCATTAAAAGTGCATGCCGAATTTCTCTCATAAGAAAACAATCCTTCAGAGCCAAAAAGGTTCAGAACTTGTAATGTTACACATGTATGCACATATTATGGAAGCACTGGATACAGTTATGGCAAAACCAATACGTTATCCCTAATTTTTTATCAGTGCACCCAAACCCATTAATATTTTCTTTCCCTATGATTTCACAACGAGACATTCATCTTCATATTTTAAATGAATAATGATGTTTTTGAACAGTTTTCCTGATCAGCTTCCGTAAAACAAATGGCTTGTCAAGCCTTTACCATTTAAAAATAAAAATGTAACCGGCTGTTGATTCGTGTCTCCATTAATTAATTAGACAAAGGAAGGAAAGTTGGTTACTAAATTGGGTTATTACTTTGCCTGAAAGCAAACTTAAATGAAAACATGGTTTACATGATTAAAAATGTGCTTATCATTTCTAGCTTTTTTAATACGTTTTCCGGTGTGTTCTTGTTGTTAATAATATTATTTACAATTTAAAATCAACTTATTTACACTGAGGGGGGCTCCCTCATAAAGGTTCAGTAAATGATTCGGCTGGTCGTAATTTTGATTCAAGCCACTAATAATATTTTTAATACATGCAATTCAATGTTTAATTTTATTATATGGCAAACTGCAGGTAAAAGTACGCATGAGAAGAGTAAAGCTAGTTTTGCATAGCCCTAAAATTAATCGCTGACAATGAGCGAATGTGACTGGGTAATGCCATTTCAGTGGCGTTCTCATTAGCACAGACAGTGACTTTGTAAAAACCGCTGTCGCAGATATCTGCAGGCCGTGCATATAATATCGCTCAACTCGGTGGCGGTGGCTTTATTTCGATTTCTCGTACAAAATAAAGTTGGACATTTTTTCTGAATTCGGTCGCTTGATATAACCTTGTCATTGATTAAAATAGGAGAGCTACGCGAATTTAAAGCACATTGCTTAAAACAAAAGTATTGCGACTTGTGAAGTCACTTATAACCTACCTTATTAAATTTGGAAGTCGTGTCAATTTGGCGACTCCCCGAGTAAAACCTATGCGAAACCAGCTTAAGTATTGTGAACAACAAAATTATGGCATGTGTGTACAAGTTAAAAATGTTTCGTGATTAAACATTTTGTTAAAAGAAAATCAGTTTGATTTGAGGCTGAAAAATGATTTCAATGCTACTTCAGCTTTTATTAAAATCGGAGCTGATCGAGTTTTGAACATATTCAGTAATATTTAGAAGAAAACGGGATAATACGAATACAGCAACTGAGAAAGTTCAATTTAACAACAGAAAAGGAAACATTTAGTCTGCAGAGAAATACATGATTGCAAGACCCATAGCAGGCAAAGAAAATAACTTTCAGGCTTTATTGAATAGCATGATTTTTCATTTGTGGTTAAGAAAAGATAGCAGGAGTTCTATCCTAGAATGAGCAAGTAACTGGCAAGCAAGTAGCCAAAGATTTAAAAGCATCAATAGTTGTATTTACAAACTAGAGGAGAATTCGAAAGGGATATAATCCGCATGTACATCTTAGCTAATAATACAGAACAGTGATAAATTCGATAGACGAGTCAATATTACAAGGATTCGTGGGAATCATCCACTGGAAATACGAAATACCTTCCCAAACGCATCTTTACCTTAACTTTTCTTTACAACAAGCTATTCTGTCTTTTTGCCGAGTTAAAAATGCGAAAATTAAACGAAAATTCGAATAAAAAATATGCACAACTTAACATCTCTTTAAAATATTTTCTATTAATCTTCCTTTTCTGGTATGCTATTCAGATCACGTTCTCCTTTGACACTTGTCCCACACTTTTGCCAACTGGCTTCAGGGTCCGCCATTTCAGGAGCTAATGGGTTTCCTAAATGCCTCTGAAATAAATAATATTACGATTACTATAACAAACTTCTGCCCATTGCACTCCTTACACTGTCTTCAAGAAGGAATAAATAAATAATAAGGGAAATTGGATAAAGTTTGATTGATAATTAACCACAGAATCCAATTAATAAAAAATGATTAAGAAGGAATCAATAATAAAAATAGACTATTTAGCAAAATACAGACATAGAATAAAATCAGCCTGTGTACACTCACAAAAGTACTTACGTTTTATTTAGTTGACGTGCAATTAAAGTATTCTAATATTTATTGCAAGCAAAAGCTTTTTCAGCGGCATGAATTTTACGATGCCGATACAATGCACCTGGTTGTTGAAATTCCTTTTCACAATCGTTGCATTTAAATTGTTTCTTGTCCGCATGAATCCATCGGTGGATATCCAGACTTTCTGTAAATTATAAAACAAAACAATAACTTCATCTTCTCATCAATCCTGGAAGAAACGGTGAAAAGTATTTGTTCACTCCCTTACGTTTATTTTTAAACCCTTTCCCACATTGATCACAAGAAAAGGATTTTTCAGAAAAGTGGAGCTGCCGATGTCGGTATAAAGAGTGAGGCTGCTTGAACGCTTTATCACATTTTTCGCATACAAAATTTTTGGTATCTCCATGAATCCACACATGAAGATTGAGTTTATCTGAAAATCCACAAAAAACCATGAGCCCAGTTCATCCATTGAACAAGACCGTTAAAATCATACACAAGCACAACCTGAGAACAATTTTAGCGTCTTTATACCTTTAGTTCTGAATGTTTTGTGACATTCATTACACTCATACGGGTATACGGGTTGGAAACTTGGCATATTCCTACTACTATTATTATTATTATTGACCGCTGCAGAAGTGGTGGCTTCATCTGAAGGTTTCCATTTGAAACTATTTAAATTGGGATCTTCCATGCTGAATTCTTCGCTAAAAAATTTCATTAAATGAAATCGGGGTAGATTTCCTAGATCTTCTGTGAGTTTGTCGTCAGACTCTTTCCGACAAGGAGTAACAGGATCTACAACAAAACAGCGAAAAAACATATTTCACCCATCAATATGTACATATAATTCTTTATATTTGCCATATATAAAGTTTTAATCACTTATCAATTTTCATGTATAACATCCTACCATACCTGTTCCCATGATTCAAAAGGGCATTCAGTATAATCAACATTATTTTTGACACTGCCCCTGCATTTGAAATTATTCAAATTCCAAACATGCTAAATTAAAAACCTTCATTAACAACCCTACAGGCGAACCCAAACCAATAAATGATAAAAATACAGGAATGATTTAAACAACACCCATTTATCGTCATACAAACGGTCCGACATAATTCAAAGATCTCATTATAAATAATTGCTTTCCCATTACTTATGCATTCGTTAACGTATTAGGGGAAATGGGACGGTGATAGTTGATCGATCGAATTAAAAATGACTTTGTCAGCTGGCCTATAGAGAAGCAAGTCGTACAGGAAGAGAAAAATGAGTGAGTCTAGATTTAAAATATGATGAAATTACTTACTTGCCAGGAAGTGTGTCATTTGAAAGGAAAAAATGTGTTCCGTGGAAGACGCTTTCTGAAATAACGAAAAAACATGACGTGGAAATCTTCCAGAATTTCGAAGAAGTTGAAAAAATCAAAGTTTCGAGATGGAGAGACAAATAAAATCTTCTTTTGCCGGGCAAGCATTCAAAATAGTTTCGCGGTAGATGGTTCTCAATTCTCTATGATATTTCAATGTGTAAACAGTCCCGAGGATTCGCACCGTCACAACTCACAAATATCTCATTGATTTACATGAACGAGTCTGCTTTGAGTCACTTCCGAGGTCACAGCACATGCAAGCACAGCTTTATTAATAGGCTATACTATATACTGCTCTGTATAGTCTCTTCACGTATATAGGATGCGTTTCGTCAATCAACGGTTCAGGTAGGTTGGCTGTACCTCCCTTTTCAAGAGCCAATGACAGCATTTTCACCTGCCCGCGCCAACTTTATGTCTTTGTATGTACGTACTTAAAGGTGTTACATTTGTTTAAGTGTGTGATTTATTTTCTCTCTCTCTCTATATTTTCTCTACAATATTAGTTATATTTCACAGTGGCGCCGTAACTATGGGGTATAGGGGTACACCTGAGTTAAATTAACTCCCCCCCCCCATATTTTAGAAGTTTTTAAAAAGAACTCCTGATTTGACACTCATATAAAAATAACTACACTTTTTTAATCAAAAATGCTGTAATACGACGTAATTTAGTAAAAATGGATGAAATTGTACTCGGATTTTATAGGACTTGTTGCCTCGCTATTATACCCAACGCATTCTTGTGTAATGGAGGGACTATTAAAACTTCCCTATTTGTATCTTCCGAATTGCTCATCATAGTCATCACAATCAGTGAGGAGGAACAGTTCTCAAAGATGTTAATTATCTCGCGTTATCTCTACTATCTTTTAACAGAAGGAAAATATCGTGGGGGGAGAAAATAGCCAAAATCATCATCATTCTATATCTTCCAGGCCTTACAAGATAAAAACTGACCGATGCGCGATGGCAGTTTTGAAATAAAATTAGAACCTCTCTTAATTATTACATAAGTTCATTGAGCTGTGACAAGCCGTTCAAAAAGTGTAAATAGGGAAAGTTTGAAGGCAATACATACAAGACAAATGGCGATTTTGAGAGCGAAAATTAGATAATTTCTCTGAACAGCTAAAATGCTATTCTCTAATTTTCTTACAAAGCATTTGACCAATTTCTTAAAATGGTATCAAATAACCTATGTGTACAATTTCCCCCTTTGGAAAGTTTTGTAAAAATATTCTACACATATCTAGAAACTTTTTAAACATCAGTTATATTACGGAGAAATTTCATAACTTTCGGAGAGTAATAAAAACATTTCAAAATTTTACTAAAATGTACCAAAATAATAATATTAATGTAATCAAGGATAATTCAAAATTATTTAGACTAAATCAAAATTCCCGAAAGAACTCCACCACTATAGTTCTAAAATGTCATAAAGAATAATACCAATCCTATAATAGCCGGCAAAATTTAGTAGAAACTTCCCACATAAAATCAAGTTCCGCCGCTCCTGATATTTTGGGCAGTGACAGCAAGCTGGATAAATCTGACATAGATACACTTCAAATGGACATTTAAATCGATAAAGGGTCATTAGCAACTTCGATTATTTAAATTACACATATGGCAGTAATAAAACGTCGGTAGAAAAAATTCAAAATGTAATCCAGATTATTCCAGATTCCATAATTGTATTCCAGAATTTAGAGATTGTTTGTCTATGAAATCCCAACAACAACCAGAATCACAATTTTTCGATGTCTATAGATATACTGTTTAAAAATATTGTACAAAAATGCCCCAATAGCATTAATACTGTCCGAGCAATTTTAATTCTGACCGAACGGTTTCAATGTTGTCAGGGTAGTTTTAATACTGCCCAAGATGGCCTTATTGTCATTAACGGAAAAATAATTGACAGTTGCATGTTGTATTGTACAATGTATATACACATACATATCGTCGCTGGAGAGTCAAAGTGGAATAATGCACGAGTTGGCTAATTCAAAACTGAAATAACGACCACCAAATTTTCTGCAAAACTGAAATAACCACCAGCATACCGTTTTCTCGCTTCTCCACTCACTCCTCTCTCCCCTACCCTGTGCATTACTGTAATGCTTTGGCCCATCCGGTGGTGGTTATTTCAGTTTTGCAGAAAATTTGGTGGTCGTTAT
>JAQFXU010002526.1:0-20283 GCA_034693705.1 Spatulosminthurus flaviceps
GGATTTGGAACTTGATCCCTTGTAAATAGTGTGTATTTCCTATGGCTATAATATAGGCATATGTACGTAGATATACCCGGGGAAAATGAGCCACAAAGAAGCATAAATAATATATAACAAAATGACGCTCATTGTAAGATAATTATTATTATTATTAATATTTTAAAGTCAGAAGTACGTGAATTTTAAGTTGTTGCTTCCTGTGTCCTTTTGTAAGCATGTAGTGCGATGAGTTTGTAACTAAATTAATATATTTCCAAACCGTGTGCTACATTTTAACTTAAGCTTGATACTTGTTCTTGTGCTGTATATGTAATACACTTGTAGTCATATAGGTTGTATGTACTTTGCGTGCGTGTAAAACAATAATTGATAAATAAAACTTATTAAATAATTATTAAAGTATCCTTGAGTGGAGGCTAGGAAAAACCATAGGGCAGGGGTGACATAAGCATAGGGTTGCTCGTGAGAAAATAGAATATTTTTTATCATTGTAAAGGGAAGCACGTTTGCATGAGAAACACATTTTATTTTAAGAATTTAATTAAAATTGACAGTAACTGAAAGGGAAAAATGAGAATATTCTCTGAACGGAACTTAAGGTTTACTTATGGTCGATCCTCCCTGGACGGGCAGAAAAATTCATGAACTGTCATCATTCAATTAAAATTCTAGCTTATCTAAAATAAATGAACTGCCTACAGAAAACTTTGAATGGGAACGTCACATCCGTCAGTTTAATTTACCGATTTAGCATTTAAATACGTATATTTTAATTCAAAAAATTACGTGAATTCTTCATTTAATATTTAACATTAATACCACCAACCTTCTAGAGAAAGTTGCAGGCCAACAAACTTTTAAATGTATTGGTTCGGAAAGCCAAATCATTTAAATTGAAAATTCTCTTTGGACTTGGACATAACACAATATCATGGGATATAAGATCCATATGGATGGCATTGTGGCTTGCAATGTGTAAAACTTTAATTCAGCCAAAGCAAAGGGAAAGATAAAAAATAGAAAAGTCTGATTCCTTCGGAATTCCCTATAAAGACCACGATAGCCCCCTCAGTTTTTGGTAAATCTAGTAATTAAGAATCAATACAACCATGAATGCAGAATGTATTGATAAGCATGAAGCAGCCATATTACTTTCAAAGCAGCAACTTAATCTGACAAAGACAGATGTGCATTGCAAGAACAAATCACATTTCGTAAACGGTCAGGTAAGAATGCTATGATTACCTATTCACAATTTACACATGGTAACCAAACCCCGCCCCATGTCTATTTGATTAACACCTCGACACCACCCTATTTCAAAATATGTACTAATCCATTTAATTTATTAACGACGAATTAACTATTTTCTTGGATTACAGAAGATATTATACATCCCACCTGTGGTTCTCACAACCGGGACGCTACCACGGACAACAAACTTTATTAAGAGTTTGCAACTGCCGGTCATTCCGGTTGGTGAGTACATGAGTAACATTGGGTGCTCCGTGATTAGAGTTACAAATAGGTTCAGTGATCAATATTCTTCCAGAATGCACCTGGAAATGGGCAAATTGAGAGGCCTTGCATGAATGAATTGATGGAACAGAAAAATCACACAATGCCCTTATAGATTCAAGTTTTTATAATTTCTAACCCTTTGACATGATTTGTAAACGAGCTTTATCTTGATGCGGATGACGAATAAAAATTTCTAATTAAGTTCGTAATAATTCTTATGTAATCAGAAGATATTATACGTCCCACCTGTGGTACTCACAACCGGAACGCTACCATAGACTACAAACCTTATAAATAAGGCCTTATTTATGATAAATAGAGTTTGCCGGTCGTTACGGTTGGTGAGTGCATGTGTAACATTGGGTGCTCCGTGATTATAGTTACAAATAGTCAAAAATAAGAATTTTAAGGCACAACAGTTTATTTATGTTATTGAAAATATTAAAATTTCATACATTTATATTAAGGCTAAAGTGTAATAGCGGCCATACGCAGAAATTCTTTATATGAAATAATTCCAAATCTATGCTTTTACAAATTCTAAAGGAAAATTTCTATACGCATTCCCGCTTCTGTTTGCATGGCTATGCTTCTGTATGTGCATGTACAGACTTGGCTCCTTTGAAAATTGCCTTGGAAAAGTGCTAATTTCAATTAGTTAGCTCTTGCACAACGCTTCTAAATTTATAACCCCTGTTGCACTTTAGCCGATGATATTTTAAATAAAAAGTAAATGAAGGAAATAATACCAAATTGAATAATAATTGTGTGTTTTCCGATTTCTATACATTTTACAAGCTCATTATTCAATGCCAAGGACAGCCCAGCAGGGTCAGAGGAAAAGCTTTTATGGATTCTTTTGCTCTGAAATATATATTGATTCCATTGTCTACCCTTTCTCATAATGTTTCCCCGACATTAAGAGTAGCTGCAGTGTACGTGTATAAATTGTAGAAAGATTTTTTTTTGCGCCAAAGCTTCATGGCCTTTAATACATACAATTAAACCTTTCGTTTGAAGGTGTGCCGTTTCTTTCCTTTGCTCTGTATCCCCTTGCAGGTTTTCTTTCTTATGTGGCGAGCATAGCTTTGTTTGCTCAAGTAGTCGAACCGGCACAAATCACATATTGCTAGAAATAAAATAAATGGCTTTAATTAGATTCAGCCAATTGGTGAAATAATTGGAGCCCAAAGTTCGAGCGGTTCTGGTTTCAAAGTAAAAGGGCTCTAAATAGCTCCTCATAGCGACAATGAGTACACAAGTATGCAATGGACGATTATGTAGTTTTGGTTTTTACTAAATAGACTTCCTCTTTTGTTTAGCTTTGCAAAGATATTTTAATTCGTATTTATTATTAAGTATCATAAAAACTCTTATACTTGGTTGGATGTAAAAGCAACTTTTCGTAATGGTGAATATTCACAAGCCACATTGGTATTTCAAAATACGAAATGTAAGTACTAAGTTGTCTTCTATTGCATGTTTTTGACAATAGCTGAATACAATAGCCTGTTCTTTCATATCATGTAACGAGACTCTTAATATGTACAAAGGACTCGACGCAATCTGACTGGCTTTTAATACTCAAATGAGGAATATGTTAAATTTTAGCGTATTTTTATCAAAATTTATTATTAGCGGACAGATATTTCCCTGCACAGTCTTACTTAACAAATTTTCAGCACAAATAGATACAGCGAAACTCGCGCCACCAAAAAATATTTCAAACAATAAATCTTCCGCTAAATATTTAAATAAATGTAGATGGTCACATGTATGTCATAGAGATGAAAAGTATTTAAAAGTACTGATGGACTCTAGAAATAGAAACGTTTACATGATAACAGAAATACCAAATTTAAGCTAGCAAAACCGACTTTTCCTGCTAATGTTAACGTAGTACGAATGGCAAAGAACCGCTCTTGTTATGTATTAATTGATGCTTCCACGCGATTTTGAGTAACAAATATTTGCCTAAGCTTGAAGTTGCGCCTAGTGGAGCAGAAGTAATTAAATTTTGAAATGTTAAAGGCTCTGCAAATAATAATTTTCGTTTTCTTAATATGTACATAACAGCATTAGAAAAACTGATGGTCTTGAGAAGAAGCGTTGACTCTCAAAATGTTCATCTACTATGTAGACGAGCTAACGTAAAATGGTCTTTGTTATTGTGTTGAAATATTTCTACAGCTCTCGCTAATTGACTTGAAACTAAGAAATAATCGTCAAAATAGCGAGTAATATGTAAATCGTCCAACAACATGCTACAATAGAAAACCGTAACAAACTTTCTTGTATACAGAATTGTGTTTAAGAAATACTTTCAACATAGATGTAGTGCAAACTATAAAGCATAAACCAAATACACAGTCGTGTCCGTAATGTTGAAATCTTGAAGTTGTTTAATAAAAAAAGGGTCTTTTTTCTTTTTCCAAAGATCAATGTTATGGGGTGATGAGAATAGCTATAATAGGCAAAGAAAGGATGAATAGGAAAATTTTTTTTACATTTTTCGGAGCATACACAATTTCGTGGCATTTTTAATGGAATTCCAAAGAAAACCGGAATATGCTCTCACGGTGCCCGAGTATACGTTTTCCAAACAATCAATTTGTTCTCTTGTAGAGCTAGACGATAATCTTTTCTTGCACTTTCCGTAGTTATTTCAAATTTTTCTCAACAAAATCTTTTTTTGGCATTTCTACCCAAGCGTCTGTCCTATATATGAAGGAACCCAGACAATTCTAAATTACCGATTTTATGTATTTTTTTAATTGAAGTTCCTCGCATGGTAATATTTGTGGAGCTGATGACGGTCGTTGCTGGATTTTTTATACTACTGTAAAACTAATGAAACCCAGAGAAGGAAATATTGAACACGGTTCTAATAAATTGCTCTCAATTCTCCCCTATATGATATCACTCATTTACATTTAGTAATTTTTTGCCCGTCATGTCAGAAATGGCGAGGGAAAAATATCCTTCATGCGAGTTTTGATATTTTTCCCGTGAAAATTCGATTTGGACACAAGTCTCGTCGTGGCAAATAAAAGCACTCCAGTCCAAAAGCAGTCCAGCTTCATACACGGATCTAATCCTGAGCACATATATGCAGAAGCTATACACTCGCCTTTACATTGAGAAACATTGGAATTTATATGACTGTTGCCAACTAACCGTTCGCAATGAGGAAGGGTAGAAGAAGGACAGCATTGCATGGGAAAGAATATTTCTTAACTTAACTAAAAGTAGGAGAGAGAAATTGCGTAAATTAAATGCACTCACTCATGTGTAGTGTACAAACACACAAATCGGCTTAGTGAACTAAAGGCTATTGACACATTTACGTCGGCAAAGTTAAATTGCTTTTAAATTGGATGTATCAACCTTTACAAGGAGAAATAATAGGAAGGGAAGTATTGTTTTACACGCGTTTTAAACATTCGTTAAAAAAGTTAAAAACGATTCATGAAAAGAGGCGGGAGTCACGGGCAAATGAGTCGTCCAAAAAGTAATTCCAGGGAAAATCTTTGTTTGGAAAGCGTATATACTCAGCCACAGAGAAGAAATTACAAATATACGAAAAAAACATTTATTTCAAAATATTTCCTTCAACCTGAACTTGAAATTGTCTCGTCTATAGTTATTACTTTTCTTTCAAGTTCAAGCTTGGGTTTTCCATGATTTGCGCTGGATTTGAAATTGGATGTTAAACTATAGTTTCCGGGTCAAGTAGAAAGATCTGTGCACTTGTACACGACTTGACCTTGAACAAAATTTACTTTCTAAAATCCGTAATTTTACAACATATGGGACATTTGAATGCAATAAATTACATGAAATTTTCTTCAAGTGGTATGGAAACGTCACATCCGTCCCTATTCTTTTCCAATTTACTAATAAATAACTTAACTAACAAAGCTTTATCGAAGTTTTATTTCCAACCTCCATAACTTTGAGAAAAAGGACACAAGGCGACAAACTTTTAAAGTTGTTGATAGAAAATGAAATAGCTTTTTTAATTGAAAATTCCCTTGAAATATAATCGAGTTTGCATTTGGCATGGATGTTAGATAGGTGGGTATAAGTAAGTATTTTATTTCAACCACACTCCTAGATGGGGTTCACTGCCTTCATGAAACCCCTTGAAAATATTTGACGAACGACACCTCCGTTTCACACTTTCATAAGAAAGCTTCAAGGAATCAAGGAAGAATCGTCAAAGGAAAGCCACAAACTGAATTTTCCAGTAAAATTTTAAGCATTATCTTGTATTTGAAAATCTTATTTCTTGTAATTTATAAACTTTTCCATAATTAATTCGAAAACTAATTCCATTAATTGGAAAACTGCGGAATTTGACCAATTTTCCCACAACTCGATTAAATTCCGGAAAATTGTAAAATTTTCGACAATTTTGCAAAAAGCGATTTGTCATTTTCTGGCAATTAGATATTCTGAGCTATGTCAACCACAAGAAATAGCGTTAATGCAAACTCACCACCATCAAGTCCCTTGACAATTAGCCCTAAACAGGAAGCAAACTTGTTGGAAAAAATATCGTCGGCGAAAGTCCAAAAGGAGCTATAAATTTGTTTTTCCCATAACGTTACGAAAATTATAGCTCCTTTTGGACTTTTGCCGACGTTTTACTCGATCACAGCGGGAAAATACATGCACATTGGATTTATGCCTTTTGATTGGAATGCAAAAGACAAAACGGTAGCTTCCACAAAATCCGGACGAAAAATATTTCTATGGTATCTAAATATCCTGGCAATACTCGCCCAAATCTCATTATTGGTCAGGCAGTTGCTTTACCTTAAAAGTGGTCCTCATTCTCGTATGGTGAAAGCCTTAACAATTTTCATAATAAACATGTACCTGCTAATTTTATGCTTTCATCTGGCAATTTCAAAAAGTTACCAGGAATACCCAGCATTTCTGGGGATGCTCCACAGGTTTTTGTACGAATTTCAAGGTACATAATATTCCGCTCAATTTCAAAGATTTTACGTTATGGTTGTAGTCTATGAACGCATTTCATGTGTAAAAACTTACAGTGGAGGGAATGGGTTTGGACGGAGAAAATTCCTTTGGATATTTGACGACCTTTGCAGCGCTTACCTTCCAACCTTTTATTTGGTGGTAGTCTCCATGGTGATTCTGTGGTCTTCGTCGTCTTTTTTTCTCCCCGGGATTCCCATGTTCTTTACTTCTTTGGCAGACCAGCCTGGAAACCTTCCGTGGTGGATTTATTTTCCGCAAGCAATTTGGATGGGATATTTGGTATTTACCATGTTTGGTTGGAGATATTATTACGAGTATATATTATATTATATATAAAAATATATTCGATGGTCATTGTTTTCCCTGGGACACCCTTCTTATTTGCTTCCTTGGAAGCTTTGAATGAAATGAGGTGGGAAGGGTAATTGTTAAAAAATATTTGACGAAATTCTTTTAAGTTTTTTCTAACTCGAATCATTTTGCACTAAATTTGGACATTTATTTCCCGTGAATAAAAAATAACTACAAATTGAATTTCAGACTTGGGAATGGAAACCATTGGACAGGGAGCTCCTTGCGGACTCAAACCTCGTTCCTTCTAATGTATGGGAAATTTGAAGTGGTTATGAAACAATTTCGTGCCTTCTTCAGCCCTGTGATCCTTCAAGCTGCCCAAACGCTACTCGTTTTGCTCTCAATTTACTCCCTGTACGGCTCCATTAAGATGGAGGGGATGTTGCAGGTGATGATGGTCCTGGCCGCCTTTCTCCTCCCTTTGACCACGGCGATTTTATTAACGACGTTTGGCCATTTTAATGAAAACTCTGCCCGGCTGTTGCTCTCATGGAGAGGAGCCGGCAGAGGGAAGCTGTTCAGGAGAAGGATAGGGGTCATGCGGGCGCTCAGGGTTTACGTCGGGGACAGGTATTTTGTGGACCGAGGGCTCATTCCCACAATGTTTTCCATTATTGTGGAGAATACTGTGAGTTTGCTCATGATTGAATAAAGTTGCTAAGGGATTCCTTCCTATTGTAAATTATATAACTTTACATTTTTCAGCTTGAGAAAAATTCTTGGTGTGTGTTTCATATAACATTTACAGCTATAAACTTTGGTATGGATGGTTAAGGCAAGTTACTAGCCTGTGGAAATAATATTCGTGGAATAAAAAGTTTTTGTGTTCAATTTTTTTTATAATTTACAGGCAAGAGAAAACGATTGAATTCCAAATTCATTTAAAATTGACACCAAATCCCAGGGCAACGAGCTTTTAAAGTTTTTGATGGAAAATGACATAATAATTATTATTTCTTTTTTAATTGAAAATATTCGTTGGGTATGATACAAAGAATTGGCATGCATGTATAACCTGAGTATAACAAAGGAAAATTCTGTGAGCGTAAATTAGTTTGGTGGGTCGCTCCTTCCTTGATGGGCATAAATATTCATGAACTGTCCAAATCCAATTAAAACTCTCCCTTATGGAACATAAACGAACTGCCTACAGAAAACTTTGAATGCGGACGTCAGATCCGTCACTTCAATTTTTCAATTTACCATTTTCATATATTTTAATTGAGAAAGTTACATGAGTTCTTCATATAATATTTAGCATTAATACCACCAACCTTCCAGAGAAAGCTTGGAGCCCAACAAACTTTTAAATGTATTGGTTCGGAAAAGAAAATCGTTTAAATCGAAAATGTCTGACGCAATTTCATAGCATAATAGACAGGTTGCGATCCCATCACGAATTACGAGAATAAAATAAATGGCTTTAATTAGATTCAGCCAATTGGTGAAATAATTGGAGCCCAAAGTTCGAGCGGTTCTGGTTTCAAAGTAAAAGGGCTCTAAATAGCTCCTCATAGCGACAATGAGTACACAAGTATGCAATGGACGATTATGTAGTTTTGGTTTTTACTAAATAGACTTCCTCTTTTGTTTAGCTTTGCAAAGATATTTTAATTCGTATTTATTATTAAGTATCATAAAAACTCTTATACTTGGTTGGATGTAAAAGCAACTTTTCGTAATGGTGAATATTCACAAGCCACATTGGTATTTCAAAATACGAAATGTAAGTACTAAGTTGTCTTCTATTGCATGTTTTTGACAATAGCTGAATACAATAGCCTGTTCTTTCATATCATGTAACGAGACTCTTAATATGTACAAAGGACTCGACGCAATCTGACTGGCTTTTAATACTCAAATGAGGAATATGTTAAATTTTAGCGTATTTTTATCAAAATTTATTATTAGCGGACAGATATTTCCCTGCACAGTCTTACTTAACAAATTTTCAGCACAAATAGATACAGCGAAACTCGCGCCACCAAAAAATATTTCAAACAATAAATCTTCCGCTAAATATTTAAATAAATGTAGATGGTCACATGTATGTCATAGAGATGAAAAGTATTTAAAAGTACTGATGGACTCTAGAAATAGAAACGTTTACATGATAACAGAAATACCAAATTTAAGCTAGCAAAACCGACTTTTCCTGCTAATGTTAACGTAGTACGAATGGCAAAGAACCGCTCTTGTTATGTATTAATTGATGCTTCCACGCGATTTTGAGTAACAAATATTTGCCTAAGCTTGAAGTTGCGCCTAGTGGAGCAGAAGTAATTAAATTTTGAAATGTTAAAGGCTCTGCAAATAATAATTTTCGTTTTCTTAATATGTACATAACAGCATTAGAAAAACTGATGGTCTTGAGAAGAAGCGTTGACTCTCAAAATGTTCATCTACTATGTAGACGAGCTAACGTAAAATGGTCTTTGTTATTGTGTTGAAATATTTCTACAGCTCTCGCTAATTGACTTGAAACTAAGAAATAATCGTCAAAATAGCGAGTAATATGTAAATCGTCCAACAACATGCTACAATAGAAAACCGTAACAAACTTTCTTGTATACAGAATTGTGTTTAAGAAATACTTTCAACATAGATGTAGTGCAAACTATAAAGCATAAACCAAATACACAGTCGTGTCCGTAATGTTGAAATCTTGAAGTTGTTTAATAAAAAAAGGGTCTTTTTTCTTTTTCCAAAGATCAATGTTATGGGGTGATGAGAATAGCTATAATAGGCAAAGAAAGGATGAATAGGAAAATTTTTTTTACATTTTTCGGAGCATACACAATTTCGTGGCATTTTTAATGGAATTCCAAAGAAAACCGGAATATGCTCTCACGGTGCCCGAGTATACGTTTTCCAAACAATCAATTTGTTCTCTTGTAGAGCTAGACGATAATCTTTTCTTGCACTTTCCGTAGTTATTTCAAATTTTTCTCAACAAAATCTTTTTTTGGCATTTCTACCCAAGCGTCTGTCCTATATATGAAGGAACCCAGACAATTCTAAATTACCGATTTTATGTATTTTTTTAATTGAAGTTCCTCGCATGGTAATATTTGTGGAGCTGATGACGGTCGTTGCTGGATTTTTTATACTACTGTAAAACTAATGAAACCCAGAGAAGGAAATATTGAACACGGTTCTAATAAATTGCTCTCAATTCTCCCCTATATGATATCACTCATTTACATTTAGTAATTTTTTGCCCGTCATGTCAGAAATGGCGAGGGAAAAATATCCTTCATGCGAGTTTTGATATTTTTCCCGTGAAAATTCGATTTGGACACAAGTCTCGTCGTGGCAAATAAAAGCACTCCAGTCCAAAAGCAGTCCAGCTTCATACACGGATCTAATCCTGAGCACATATATGCAGAAGCTATACACTCGCCTTTACATTGAGAAACATTGGAATTTATATGACTGTTGCCAACTAACCGTTCGCAATGAGGAAGGGTAGAAGAAGGACAGCATTGCATGGGAAAGAATATTTCTTAACTTAACTAAAAGTAGGAGAGAGAAATTGCGTAAATTAAATGCACTCACTCATGTGTAGTGTACAAACACACAAATCGGCTTAGTGAACTAAAGGCTATTGACACATTTACGTCGGCAAAGTTAAATTGCTTTTAAATTGGATGTATCAACCTTTACAAGGAGAAATAATAGGAAGGGAAGTATTGTTTTACACGCGTTTTAAACATTCGTTAAAAAAGTTAAAAACGATTCATGAAAAGAGGCGGGAGTCACGGGCAAATGAGTCGTCCAAAAAGTAATTCCAGGGAAAATCTTTGTTTGGAAAGCGTATATACTCAGCCACAGAGAAGAAATTACAAATATACGAAAAAAACATTTATTTCAAAATATTTCCTTCAACCTGAACTTGAAATTGTCTCGTCTATAGTTATTACTTTTCTTTCAAGTTCAAGCTTGGGTTTTCCATGATTTGCGCTGGATTTGAAATTGGATGTTAAACTATAGTTTCCGGGTCAAGTAGAAAGATCTGTGCACTTGTACACGACTTGACCTTGAACAAAATTTACTTTCTAAAATCCGTAATTTTACAACATATGGGACATTTGAATGCAATAAATTACATGAAATTTTCTTCAAGTGGTATGGAAACGTCACATCCGTCCCTATTCTTTTCCAATTTACTAATAAATAACTTAACTAACAAAGCTTTATCGAAGTTTTATTTCCAACCTCCATAACTTTGAGAAAAAGGACACAAGGCGACAAACTTTTAAAGTTGTTGATAGAAAATGAAATAGCTTTTTTAATTGAAAATTCCCTTGAAATATAATCGAGTTTGCATTTGGCATGGATGTTAGATAGGTGGGTATAAGTAAGTATTTTATTTCAACCACACTCCTAGATGGGGTTCACTGCCTTCATGAAACCCCTTGAAAATATTTGACGAACGACACCTCCGTTTCACACTTTCATAAGAAAGCTTCAAGGAATCAAGGAAGAATCGTCAAAGGAAAGCCACAAACTGAATTTTCCAGTAAAATTTTAAGCATTATCTTGTATTTGAAAATCTTATTTCTTGTAATTTATAAACTTTTCCATAATTAATTCGAAAACTAATTCCATTAATTGGAAAACTGCGGAATTTGACCAATTTTCCCACAACTCGATTAAATTCCGGAAAATTGTAAAATTTTCGACAATTTTGCAAAAAGCGATTTGTCATTTTCTGGCAATTAGATATTCTGAGCTATGTCAACCACAAGAAATAGCGTTAATGCAAACTCACCACCATCAAGTCCCTTGACAATTAGCCCTAAACAGGAAGCAAACTTGTTGGAAAAAATATCGTCGGCGAAAGTCCAAAAGGAGCTATAAATTTGTTTTTCCCATAACGTTACGAAAATTATAGCTCCTTTTGGACTTTTGCCGACGTTTTACTCGATCACAGCGGGAAAATACATGCACATTGGATTTATGCCTTTTGATTGGAATGCAAAAGACAAAACGGTAGCTTCCACAAAATCCGGACGAAAAATATTTCTATGGTATCTAAATATCCTGGCAATACTCGCCCAAATCTCATTATTGGTCAGGCAGTTGCTTTACCTTAAAAGTGGTCCTCATTCTCGTATGGTGAAAGCCTTAACAATTTTCATAATAAACATGTACCTGCTAATTTTATGCTTTCATCTGGCAATTTCAAAAAGTTACCAGGAATACCCAGCATTTCTGGGGATGCTCCACAGGTTTTTGTACGAATTTCAAGGTACATAATATTCCGCTCAATTTCAAAGATTTTACGTTATGGTTGTAGTCTATGAACGCATTTCATGTGTAAAAACTTACAGTGGAGGGAATGGGTTTGGACGGAGAAAATTCCTTTGGATATTTGACGACCTTTGCAGCGCTTACCTTCCAACCTTTTATTTGGTGGTAGTCTCCATGGTGATTCTGTGGTCTTCGTCGTCTTTTTTTCTCCCCGGGATTCCCATGTTCTTTACTTCTTTGGCAGACCAGCCTGGAAACCTTCCGTGGTGGATTTATTTTCCGCAAGCAATTTGGATGGGATATTTGGTATTTACCATGTTTGGTTGGAGATATTATTACGAGTATATATTATATTATATATAAAAATATATTCGATGGTCATTGTTTTCCCTGGGACACCCTTCTTATTTGCTTCCTTGGAAGCTTTGAATGAAATGAGGTGGGAAGGGTAATTGTTAAAAAATATTTGACGAAATTCTTTTAAGTTTTTTCTAACTCGAATCATTTTGCACTAAATTTGGACATTTATTTCCCGTGAATAAAAAATAACTACAAATTGAATTTCAGACTTGGGAATGGAAACCATTGGACAGGGAGCTCCTTGCGGACTCAAACCTCGTTCCTTCTAATGTATGGGAAATTTGAAGTGGTTATGAAACAATTTCGTGCCTTCTTCAGCCCTGTGATCCTTCAAGCTGCCCAAACGCTACTCGTTTTGCTCTCAATTTACTCCCTGTACGGCTCCATTAAGATGGAGGGGATGTTGCAGGTGATGATGGTCCTGGCCGCCTTTCTCCTCCCTTTGACCACGGCGATTTTATTAACGACGTTTGGCCATTTTAATGAAAACTCTGCCCGGCTGTTGCTCTCATGGAGAGGAGCCGGCAGAGGGAAGCTGTTCAGGAGAAGGATAGGGGTCATGCGGGCGCTCAGGGTTTACGTCGGGGACAGGTATTTTGTGGACCGAGGGCTCATTCCCACAATGTTTTCCATTATTGTGGAGAATACTGTGAGTTTGCTCATGATTGAATAAAGTTGCTAAGGGATTCCTTCCTATTGTAAATTATATAACTTTACATTTTTCAGCTTGAGAAAAATTCTTGGTGTGTGTTTCATATAACATTTACAGCTATAAACTTTGGTATGGATGGTTAAGGCAAGTTACTAGCCTGTGGAAATAATATTCGTGGAATAAAAAGTTTTTGTGTTCAATTTTTTTTATAATTTACAGGCAAGAGAAAACGATTGAATTCCAAATTCATTTAAAATTGACACCAAATCCCAGGGCAACGAGCTTTTAAAGTTTTTGATGGAAAATGACATAATAATTATTATTTCTTTTTTAATTGAAAATATTCGTTGGGTATGATACAAAGAATTGGCATGCATGTATAACCTGAGTATAACAAAGGAAAATTCTGTGAGCGTAAATTAGTTTGGTGGGTCGCTCCTTCCTTGATGGGCATAAATATTCATGAACTGTCCAAATCCAATTAAAACTCTCCCTTATGGAACATAAACGAACTGCCTACAGAAAACTTTGAATGCGGACGTCAGATCCGTCACTTCAATTTTTCAATTTACCATTTTCATATATTTTAATTGAGAAAGTTACATGAGTTCTTCATATAATATTTAGCATTAATACCACCAACCTTCCAGAGAAAGCTTGGAGGCCAACAAACTTTTAAATGTATTGGTTCGGAAAACAAAATTTAAATTGAAAATGTATGACGCAAGTTTATAGCATATAAGCTCAGAATGCTCGGGCTGGCATTGTGGTTTGCAATGTGAAAAACATTAATTAAGTCAGAGCAAAGGGAAAGAGAAAATGTTGACAAATAATCAAAAAAATAATGGGAAATAAAGTGACAATTTCTTTTTGTCACCTGAAAGAAAAGGTCTCATTTCCTGTCAAGCTCACTCTCACTCACCCTATTTTTTACCCGTTGCTCACTCACAAATGTATAGATTCAGTCGCTGGAACGAGTCCAAGTTAAAAAGAAAATCCGAAGCTAAACTTTCAAGTGATTTTATGCAGGTCGGTAAAGCACATAATCTGTAGAAACTTAATTCATCATTAGAAATCCTTTGAATTTAAGAAACCGAAAGGAGAAGAAAAAGAAATTTAACACAAAATCTGATTGAATTTCAATAAATTGTGTACAACTCAAATTAGGATGAATTCCCCAAAAAATTATTTGTCGAGCTCATCCCAAGAAGAAATTCGTTTGAATAAAATTTACTCACCGATAGTGAGAAAATGCATTCCCACGGGTTTCATTTGGAATTCTTACCTCTGCTTTCTGCCATTCGACTGGGATTCCAAAAGAAAAACTTTTGTCTGTACGAAATCCCTACTAAGACAGCTTCAATGGTTTCTCAATATCCTGGCAATGTTCATCCAAGCGACATTTTTAACAGTGCAATGGGTTCGTCTCGGAGATGGTGGAAATCCAATGATGCAAGCGCTAACAATTTTCATTCTAAATCTCTACGTGCTAATTTTATGCTTTCACTTTGCCTTCTCAACCTGTTATCAGGAATATCCGGCCTTTGTGGAAATGCTACAGACATTTTTGTACGAGTTTCAAGGTAATATTTGATAGAATAAAAAATGCATATAAAAAATATGGAATCATTTTCTCTACGGTTTACGTGGATTTTTTAAAAAATATTTGAAAACGAAATTGGATCATATGTGTACATTTTTGTAGAAAGGTATGGTGGTGGGAAAGGGTTTCCACGGAGAAAATTCCTTTGGATATTTGATGACCTTTCCAGCGATTTTTTCCCTACCTATCATTTCGTGGCCTGGGTCTTGGTTATTCTTTGGACTGCCTGTGTTTTCATTCTCCCGGAAATCCCCATTTATTTCATTTCTTTGTCGGACCAGCCTGGCAACCTTCCGTGGTGGATTTATTTTTTGCAAGCTACTTGGATGGCCTATTTGGTATTTACCATGATGGGAATTATAATGGTCATCGTTTTCCCTGTTATGCCCTTCTTATTCACGTCCTTGGAAGCTTTGAATGAATTGCGGTAGGACAAAGTTTTTTTTAGATTTTAATGAAAAAAATGCTGTAAAAAAATTATCATTGATTTGCTTATTTAACTTGAAAATACTTCAGAAGGGAACATTCTGAGTATTGGACAAGAAGCTCCTTGCGCACACAATCCTCCTTCCTAGGCCAGTATGGGAAATTTGAAGTTCTTATGGAACACTTTCGAGCTTTCTACAGTCCAGTCATACTCCCCGCAACCCAAGTGTCCCTCGTTCTTCTGTCAATTTACTCGCTTTACTGTTCCATTAAGATGGAGGGTATTTTGCAGGTGATGATGGTCTTTGCGGCCTTTGTCATTCCCTTGATAACAGGGATTTTCTTCACAATTTTAGGCCGTTTCAATGAAATCTCAACCAGTGTGCTGGTTTCGTGGAGAGGAGGTGGAGGAGGGAGGCTGTTCCAGAGAAGGATGTGGTCCGTGCGTGCGCTGAGGATTTACATTGGGGATCGATATTTTGTGGACAGAGGACTCATCCCCAGCATGTTTTCTATTATTTTCCAGAATACCGTCAGTTTGCTCATGATCGAGTAAAACGGATTTCTTTGTGTATTCATCCCATTTTGTCACATTTCAATAGTTTTAAGGGATGCACCCACGAGGAAGTATTAGGGGAATTGAAAAGGAGAATAAATTAAGCAAGGAGAATATTTACTAGGATATTTGTAGGTTTTCAGGTCGCAGGACGCTAACATATGTGCAAACGCTATGAAAATGTGAGGGATGAAACCAAAATATATAGTAGCATTTTAGCCCCGAAAAAATTAATGGAGTACACTGGTAAGTTATTTTCGTGTCGCTACTGGTTATTCAATGTCAGTGCATGTGCCATGTGGGGGATCATGTGCAACAGCCACAGCACTATTCTCACATAATTTACTGACTGAGTGCCTGAGCGCGCATCCCCCAAACTTGGACGTTGAAAATAAAATTGTATGTACATATTTGGAATTATTATACACTGGATGGGCTCACTTGATACTTTCTATTTTAGTATTTGTACAACATAAATGCCTCCTCCATGGATTTCAGGAAATTACCAAGTTATGTCTCAAATTTTCTATTACATTAAATGTAAGACCTAAACTTTGTAGTGCTAAAGTGCGATGACGTGTAACGTGTGTTACAAATGCTTTCAGGTTTTACTTATTACAAAATTATTAAAAATATGAAATGGTAAATCTAACACCTGATATTTTTTCATTTGATTTAAGCATTACTAAGAAAGGGTAAAGGGCGAATTCTATTATTACGGAATATTTAGAAAGAAAATTTCCTATTAAAATCTGATCTTGCACTTAACACACAATTACGGAGGATCGTGTTTATCGTCATACTCAAGTTCATAATCTGAGCTCCATCAGAAAAACAAATGAAAAAATTGAAGAGGAAAATTTTCCCACTAAAGTTTTTCCCTTTCAAATATCTCACTTTGTATAGAAACCCTTCCTGAAACTGAAAGGGAGCAAATTTTGAGTTATGAAATGTATTGGGCTTGACCTTGTTGAGTGGACTGAGGTTGCAAAAAGCTAAGCTGTTACATATAATTCTCGAGAGTTTAATGGACGACGGCTAAGGGTGGGAAAAAATGTTGTGGAAGAAACTGTTTAGCGCGCATCCCCCAAACTTGGACTTTGAAAATAAAATTATGTAGATATTTGGAATTATACACGGGATGGGCTCACTTGATACTATCTATTTTAGTATTTGTACAACATAAACGCCACCTCCATGGATTTCAGTGAATTACCAAGTTATGTCTCAAACTTTCCATTTTGGTTTATTAGCAATAAATGTGATTCACAGCTCCTTTCATTAAAGCTTATAGTGGTACCTTACGTGAGCAAATGTACCTAAAACTAACTAAGCCAAATGAAGAAAGCAAAAGCACGTCACATCATCTCAATATATTAAAGTAGTACTCGAAACTAAAGTGCTACTTTGCTGGTCATGTTGAATTCATTATACAATCATTATGTCTATATGACCAAATATTTTTGGAAGCAACCTGGAAAATAGCAGGATATTTTCCAGTGAAAGCCTGATTTGGACCTGGAACATTTACATGTAATCAAATCCAGGGACCAATAAACCAATGCCACATCAGCAGTTAAGGTACTTTCTGGAGCCGAGTCTGAGCTATTTTGGGCTACCTTGAACGTTCTTGAGAATTTACATTCAAAATCATGTGAATTTATTTTACTTGTGAGCACTGGACGCGTGAGGCACATAATCATTTGAGGTACTTTCTCGAGCCGCGTGTTAGCTTTTTTAGCTTACCCTGAAAGTCCTTGAGGGTTTACATAATAACATTCCAAATCAGGCGTGTTTATTTTACTTTGCATCACTCAGACATAAATTCCATGTTGGGAAGGAGCCGAGATGCGGTAGAAATAATAATGCTTTTGGAGCCCTCAGTCCTGTATTTGCTCTCTTTCCATTGTTATGATAATTTCATTTCGATATTTATTAAGGCTTTAATTAATCGAGGGAATTTTTGATTTGCTTTGCAAATTAGAAATATGTATTAGAAAATTATCAATAATTATTATCAATTATAATCAACTTGTATTTTTGTATGTTTTAAACTTCACGTATTGTGATTTAATCAAGGAGAAAAAGTAGGGGAAATTAGATTCTCTTCAAGAATTTTTTGAATTGGAAATATAGGATCTAAAAAATATATAGGATGCCATTACCAGCAAATTCCTCAAAAGTTAGCCCGAAAAAACGAACGGTATGTTTGGAAAAAGTGTACTCTCCCACCGTAACAAAATATCTTTACACGGGTTTGATTTGGAATTCGTACATCTGTTTTTTGCCGTTTGAGTGGAATTGGGAAAAAAGAAATTTTGTTGCTACAAAATCTGGGGGGAAGAAATTCCAATGGTATCTCAACATACATACTGGCATTGATATTTTACGTGCTATTTTTGACATGGCAATTGGTTCAACTCGGAGATAATCCGGATTTTCAGCCCGTAAAAATCTTTACTTATGGCGTTCTCATTAACAAACTGCTCATATTGTGCTTTCATTTCGCCTTTTCACAAAGTTACCAGGAATATCCTGCAATGCTGAGAATGTTCCAAACATTTTTGTATGACTTTCAAGGTAAAATAATAATTCTATTGGTTTTGGTAAGATGAAAAGTGCCATTATTTTTTTCAACAATTGTGTAATAAAATTTGAATATTATTTGTAATGGGGATTTTTCAGAAAATCACGGGATAAATGGACACACAGGGCGAAAATTCCTTTGGATATTTGATGATTTCTGCAGTGCTTTCTTCCCTTTTTTTCACTTGGTGGCTCTCACGTTTGTGTTCCTTTTTACTACGGCGGTTTTCATTGACCCAAGCAATCCAATCTTTTTTACGTCTTTGACGGATGAGCCCGCCAACCTTAAATGGTGGATGTATGCTCTGCAAGTAATTTGGGTGGCATATTTGACAATTGCGGTTTTTGGCAACACCATGACCATCATTTTTCCTGTGATGGCATTTTTGTACACTTCTTTGGAAGTCTTCAATAAAATGAGGCAAGAAACATTGGCTTTGCCGGCTAACAAGGGTTTTCAAATGTCTTGAAAAACCAAAATTCAGTGGCCATTTTTCTCAATAATTTCAATGTTGAAGAAACAATTTTAATTTCAATTGAAAAACTGATGTTTTCAGACCCGGGCATTCAGGATGTCACACCAAGAGCTCCTTGGGCATCCCTCCCGGCTCTCCCATGATGTATCGGAAATTCGAAGTTCTACTTAAACGATTTCGAGCTTTCTACAGTCCAGTCATTCTTCCAGCTCTGCAAGTATCGCTGGTTCTGTTTGCAATTTATTCCTTGTATGGTTCCATCAAAATGGAGGGAATTCTACGGGTGGTGATGTTCTTGAAAGCCTTCTTCATTCCCGTGGTCATAGTAATTCTATTTACAATTCTGGGTCGTTTTAATGAATACTCTGCCGGCCTATTGCTTGACTGGAGGGTGAGCACACGAGAGAAGCTACTACAGAGGACGATATGGTCGATGCATACGCTCCGGTTTTACATCGGAAATCAGTACTTTGTGGATGGAGGGCTCATTCCCACCATGTTTTCCATTATTCTTGAGAATACTGCTGATTTGCTTATGATCCAGTAAAACTCTCGTCATAATTAAAATATATTGAATTTTTCTTATTTCACATCTCACAAAACATTTATTAGGGGGTATTGTACGTATATTTAAAAAGAGACAAAAGCAACTACTTTTTTGGTCAAATTTCATTGCCTTTGTGAAATGATAAGAAATTCGTAACCATTATCTGCGAACATGTTTTATGGTGGGAAATCGGGCGAAGTTACAACCAGAATAATAATAATTGATTAAAGTATTATAATTATTTCAAAGAAATATATAATGTGTGGATAGAAATAGAAATAACATATGAATAAAATAAAATAGAAATCTATAAATATTTTTCAAAGCTTATTTTGAGAGTCAGTAAGAGTATTTTGTACGTGAGTAAATCTACCTGAAATTAAACAATCACAATCCACTAAAGTACTACAAACTTTGGTGATTACGTTGATTTAATTTTGTTCGCTTACATTCACAATCATTATGCCTATACGCCCAAATATCCAAAGAAGCAACCTGGAAATTATGTAATAGTTCGGATATTTTTCAGTGAAAACCCGATTTGGACTTGGAATATTTACACATGTGTCACATAGCCTTTTGAGGCACTTTCTATAACCGAGTGTGAGGCTTTTTGGGTCACCTTGAACAACATAGAGTTTGTGATAGGTAAAATATTCGCCAAAAGTTTTAAAATCCTTATGTGAAGCATAATGTTAGGAGTGGCATTGGGTAGTTTCAGAAAATTTATGGGTCTTATGAAACAGCCTTGAGCACATTTCATATGGCTAAGGATTTATGCAAGAAACATATTAAGAGCGGGGCTACATAACGTCGCTGGAGAAGCAAAGTGGTCCAATGCACGAATAGCTTAAAAGCAAACTGAAATAACCACCACCGTATTTGATGCAAACTGAAATAACCACCATCATATCTGTGAAAATTTACATAAGA